>LQNK01000863.1:99179-113290 GCA_001586405.1 Phoebis sennae
CTGATAAAAGACCCTGAATTTAATTCAAACTGCACGTGTAATGCGCTTGTATATTTCCAGAAGATATGTCTTGAACACAATTTGCTTGATGGAAAAATATCCAGACTATCATTTGTTGTTATAGGTCTTCAGAAAGATTTTCTGATAAGGGAATATTATCAATACGTTCCGAATAACAGGAAAAATTCAATAACGAGATGCAGTAAAGGGTATTGAGTATTCGAAACGCAGTATGGAGGGATATGCAGATAAAATTTATTGTATGATAATATTTTTCAGGCTAAGGCTTCTTATAGTTGCATAGTGATCGGAAGATAGGTACAATAGAAAATCACATTGAACTAGGCAAATGTTTGTCTTTAACGACACGTATTTTAATTTTACCAATTTCTGTAAAATTAACAATTTATATGACGATTGTAATTTGTAACACCGAACTAAGTTAAGCTCTTAATTTTGTTTGCTGTTTTTTTAACCATAAATATAAATACATATTTGATCTTTAAAGAATTAACAACATAACCATGAACGTTTTAAAAAGAAATAAATTCTTAACAAGTAAATTTTAAACACTATTCGTATGAACATAAAACATAATTAATAGTTGTATAAAACTTAAACCTAAAACGCATACAAAACGACAAATTTCAAACTGTATATTGATGCAGCGAAATGGACCGCTCAGATTAGCCTCACTTCGATAGAACCAAGTGTTTATTGGGGAACTGCCTCAATCAGAGATCGGATTATATACTGAGATGGTTTATACTGAAATCCCACTGCGGTTCATGCGGGAATATAACCATAATATGAATAGTACTATTACCTATTCATTTGATATAATGTTTAAAAACGAATGCGAAACGAAATTATTATTATTTCTTTGTTATTTTAGGTGATTACCAATGTTTTGTTCTCAGTTATAGCAGAATTTGAAGCCTGTATTTCTATGTAATTGAAGTAAAGGGGTGGCTTAAAATTGTTTAAATAAATAAAAAAATAATTTAATAAGTGTAGCGTGGTACGCCGTTAATTGTAGTAACGTGTAAATTGATGATGTTGATCGCATAATTGATGATCGTATAAAATAAAGTACACTTTCCGAAAATCTAAAATATTCTCGGAATATTCTTTAACAGCCAAAATTCGTTAGTTTCGCTGAAAGGCCGAAAATTCGCGGACACGTAAAATTTATATATGTCCGCGAAATCTGCTCTTATTATTGTAGATAGAAACTTTTACTTAAAGAAAACATTTAATTTTGTTAGGAAAGAAAACTAAAAAAAATTCAAAGATTTTCAAAAAATCTTAGAATTTTCTTAGATGCGATACGGGTATCTACGTGCATGTAACGTAGTTTAAATATGGTGATTTCGTGATTATAAATTTCTATTCTTTTTAAATTTCCTTAGGGCAATAAAATTTAAGGGTATAATATTATAATATTTTAAAAATCTTTGAATGCAGTTTCCTTTCTTTTGAAAAGAAGTTTATGTTTTCTTTGGGTAAAATTTTCTATGTCTTTTGAGTATATTTTCCTTTCGGGTGGCATTACTAAATTCCACTCTGTATGTTGCAGTAATCGGGCAAAGTTCATATACATAAAAAATACCAATTTGATTTTTTTTTGATATAGCAAGCAATGCACCATGCGGTTTATGATGTTAAGCGACTAGTCATGGACATCAACACAGGTATTGCATTGTTAAGGAAAGGCGGATAAGTTGAATTGAATCTGCATTGTTCCAGGTATGGAATACCCGTACGAGGAAGAGGAGAGCAGCGACGCGGACCGCGAGCTGCGGCCGATCGCGCGGCGCACCGGCAAGCACATCGCGGCCGGCGAGGAGCGGCCCAGGATCAACTCCAGCCAACAGACCACACCCATCGATGGTGAGTTTGTTGACAAATAATCCCCAATTTGTTTGGTTTTTATCACAAAATAGATACAGAAACTTTCGAGCAGCGTAAATATAGATACCGTACACTGACACGTGCTCAAGAAAATCACCAATTTGTTTACGATGTTTATCACAAAATAGATACAGAAGTCAAACTCTTGAGCAACGTACACTGACACGATATCTCGGGTTGTCTGAGCACAATTGTCATCTGTTTAACGATTGTTTTTAATAATGTACCAAAGATTATGGATAGATTGTTATGTCAGATTATATGACGTTAGATAGACATTAGTCATAGCAATGGCTATCCGTCGATATGATATTGAAATCAAAGTAGCAAAAGCAAATAGATAGATTTGTCTGACTTTAGTTAGCAAAACAAGTGATAGATAGAATATTGAAAACGGCCGTAAGACAACCATAGTGCAAAGCATGTGTAGGTATGAAAAGTGAAGTAAATTTCCTTCTCTTATTTAATCCTCCCCTTCTTTCAAGCCGGCAAGGCATATGCGATATTTTCTTGTTTTTGGGCTGCGGTCAGTCACTAAACATCAGGTGAACCGAATGGTTGGAAATGGAAAATCGAGTTCAGCTTCTGTATCTATCTATTTTGTGCCTTTATCATTAACATGATTATTGTCTGGTTTCTGAGTATATTTAACGCTAGTTTAGTAGTCTAGTTTCGATAGCGCGAAACGTCCGGTAATTGATAATTGCGTTTCTGAACCGTTGCTCATCATTGTCAAGTTTCGTCTGAAATTTGTCTGACAGTTAACCTAAAAATTAATCTGTAACTATTGGTGTAACTAAAATACTCAGAAACCTGGCATATTTCGCCTCCAGTTCTGTCAGCTTGTGTTATAATCTAAAACTAACTTGCAGACCATTAGAATACACATTAAAGCGCGGCAAAAAACGTTCTGAACAATATCATACATCTATACATAGAAGAAGAAAAGCTCTGTGGCGTCACGTGACGTCACAAATCCTAAATCGCGATGTTGAAATGTTTTCGCCGCTAAGTACATATACCACTTCCAAAAATCAATCCTCGTGGCCTAACGGCCGGCCAGTCCTGTGGTTCGGACTGGTCGAGGATCCTCCCTTTTCGTTGGAGGAATAATACCATCCTCCACAGTGGTGACCCCGACGTGATGTCGTGCCCGAATAATTCACCTGGTAGACGAAGTGGTTCGCCAAAAACCAGTTCTGCAGAGGAATGTTGAAGATCCTCCTTCGACACCACGTCTTATACCACCGATATCACTGACCGAATCATTGTCAGCTCGGATGACGAATTTCGCCAGAAAAATTCGCTACAATCATTCCAGGACTGCAAGAAAAGTCTTTGTGATGCAGCTCTCCTAGCTCATCCTTCTCTCTCTTGTATACTCTCCTTTCTTTTCTAACACTCTCACTTCTTATTTACATTCTAAAAACTGGTGTTGCATTTTCTCGTACACTAGTCACCACACCTATCACTTAAAAATGAACTTATATGTACTACTAAAATAACTACTAAAATAATACTGCTAAAATAAAACATCTGCATGGTTATTGCAGACGAAGTTGCGGATACAAGCTAGTATTACATAAATGACCTCTTTCGTCAGTTTTATACGAGAGACCTGACGTTTTTTATTAAAATACAATGTTAATGGTTTGGTTTTTACGCGTGGCTAAATTTGTAGCAACGTTAAAAACGATCCATCCTTCCGAGAATTTAATCCTGAAATGTTTCATGCTTTAAACTAGAATATCTTTTTTATCAAAATACGTTGATCTTGTGTGTAGGTATATATTGATAAATACAGCAAATATTTATTCGAGTGTATTTACTTATTACGTATTTATTTACTTTTGAATTTTAAGGACATAATACATTGAAATGGTGGTATAATAAAATAAACAGGCAAAAAATGAAGTTGATGGTTTTTAGTCTTCATATATAGGAGGAGGAGAGTTCTTTTTTACACGGCGGGAAGAATTGTTATTTGCTCCGTTTAACTTAAAATAGTTTGATTGTAAAAATAACGAAAGCAGTATAAGACGTTTGGTATAAAGGTAAGCATTGGTTAAATATTTCGACGTCCGGGTCACAATTTGCTTATGGCGAACAGCAAGAATAAGCCAAGTACTTCACGAAAAATCAACCCAAATAATATTAAAATTTTAAAAATAAAGTGGACTTATTCCGTATTGCAGTGTTCGCAAAATATACTATTATAGTTACAGTACATAAATGTTCACAAAGGTATACATTGAATACACGAGCGCAAATGTTTCGTATGATATTATTAAAATACATGTCTCTTTCATATAGGATTCTCTGTTGGGGGTTTATAAGCAAGTTCGTTTTGTACAAACGATTTGCATAAAGCGATACATTCAATCATCTTAATAGTTTAAACTTAAATATTTTATAACGTTTATGATTTCTGAAGAAACCCACTGATTTAAAATTAAGTAAATTTTGTAAAATTTAGTATATATGAAACATCCTGTATTACTCTGTCTGAATCGATGTTCTTGTTCAAACTGAGACGGTCGTCTTAGTTTAGCTCAGTAAAACTAGCAATGAAGTGTAATATATTTTAATTTTATCGGATCCTTTTTACGAGGGTAGTCCTGAGAGTGTAATAAATAATTCATTGATAATCTTGTTTTTATATAGTACCAAATATTCTGTTAAATTTAACCGAGAAGCTCTTATCGGCTTTTAATTAACACTTCTTAATTTTTTTATTGTCTTTTAATATCGATCGAACGAAAGTACTTACTCGTTCTGCATTTTCTTTCCACTTTATTTTTCATATAGTTCCACTTTATATTCAATAGTTTTGCTTTGCAAAATAAACAAATCAACAGTCATTTACAGGAAACTGTTTCATAATCTGCTCCATAAAAATGTAAACAAAGCAATGCCATTCAGATGCAGTAATAACTTGAATATCCTTGTCTCATTGTAAACAAATTATGGAACCGTTTTTAGTTCTCTAACCTATTTTCACTGGCGACAACACAAATGATATTTTACCAGACCAACACCATTTACTTCGAGATAACACAATTTACCACCACAATTTAGAATACCTTTTAAATAAATGTAGAATAACTAAAGAAACTTAAAGTTTTTAAGATAGAAGTGAAACATTACATTAACAATTTAAAATTTTAATGAAATAATAAGTTGGCTGAAATAATGTAAATTTGGAAAGGTCGTCGTAAATTCACACTCATTGCGTAATTGCAGTGTTTTGAGAATTTCAATAGTATGGCGGATTTAATTGTTGGAATGGCAGGTAGTGTGATTGGGTATTATCCAAGCTACGCTGAGCTCGCATCGAAATGAGCTATTATCAGTTTACGTTTTAACGAGTCATTTTTGCTAAAGTAATGTTTATTATTTTTAATCCTACTAATATTATAAATGAGAAAGTTTATGAGGATGTTTATGTGTGTGTAACTCTTTCACACAAAAAGTACTGAACCGATTATGATGAAACTTGGTATACACAAGTCGGTCCTATTTTTAGGTAAAAAGTTATAATTTTCCATTAGTGACCTGTGAAGAGTTATCACATCAGAGCTAGTTCGATTCGGAGTCAGAACAGATAACCTAAAAATTAATGATATAGTAAATCTAGAAACAATTAATAGCGAAGTGCGCAATGTCAAAAGGAATTTCCTTTTGCAGAAAACCCTCACAAGGAAAATTTTCACAACTTCGATAAATGACGAAGAAGTTGAAACTGACGACATTGCAAATACTTATAAATAGCGTTTTATAAATGGAACGTGTAGGATTCTCCCATTCCGAGAAACGTAACACACGTGTTATATGGAAAAACTAAAACCATCTGAATGAGCATCACTTTATCAAACCTAGCGTTATTTATCACAAGTGATATTTACCTTCACCGCTACGTAATACATTGACAACACTTTATGGAAATTACAGTAAAATATAACAGGAAGTACCAAATTTACGCGGCATATCATCACAGCGCAAATCAGTGCCGAATCGGTGGTAATTAGGAAAATAAAATATGTGTGTGATTTCTCAAGAGAGCTTTAAAAGAAGCTTTGAATTTGAATTTAAATAATTTACTTTGCTCAAGTAACTACTTAGAAGTATGGACAGGAAAAGCATAAATTATATATTATCATAGATATATTACATTTATATATGTTCATTATTAATCTGATAACTTAAACCGATGATTTATGTTGGAGCCTGGTGACACATAACACAAGTATTTAATACTTATTTCGGGCACTCTCACAAATGATAGTCATAGGCATTAAATTTACCATTGTACTCTTTGTTCAACAATACATGTTGATTGAAGCACAGAATTAAGCTATGATTTTGTATGTGACACGTTATCTAGTTCTATTGTGGATCAAGATTTTAATGTGTGAATTTATTATGATTATTATTTACATTTATCACGCCAGGACCCGGACGGACGAAGTCAAAGGTTTATAAAGAGGAAAGATTTGTTTATTTGTTCGTTAACTAACTACAGAGATTCTTTGAAACCATAGGAATGCCATAGGATAGTTTGTATCCCGAAAATCCTACAGGAACGGGATATATTATACGTGGGTGATACCGCGGAGCTCAGCTAGTATTCAATATTCAGTAGATTGTTAGTCTCTTCAGTTGATAGGGTGATTACTACTGGACAAGAGGAGGGATAGATTTAATAGTGAAAAAAGGGAGGAAAAACAAATCAAGAAAATAAGAAGCGCACAAACCAAGAAAATAACCACAGGAACGTTTAATTAAGTAGATTGATGACTCGCAGCCCACGCAATCATTAAGATACCTATGAAAGATACACCTACCCAATTTTGGAGAGAAAGTGCTCTTAATACTGTAGATATAAAACTTTACTTAAAGAAAACATTCCTTCATTTTTAATTATTGTAAGGGAAATTTCTTACTTATAGTTAGTTAATTAACCCTACTGATAGATGCAATAAAATTAAACGGTTTTATTTTTAAAATTTTTTAAGTGGGTTGATTTCACCAATGGTAAGCGCATTTTCGAAAATCTTTGAATGCAGTTTTCCTTCTCTTCGAAAATAAAGAAATATTTTCTTTGAATAAAATTTTCTATCTAAAATATTAACAATTAGTTAGCGAAATTTTACCCTGTATAAAGTTATGAGAATTGAAGCAATTCAGTTAACGTTCCGTTGGTGAAGATTAAACATAGGTATGTCACAAATATTATCAGCCGATTTCCCAAAAGAGATGGAGGATGTAATTTCGTAGCGAAAAAATAACCGGCAAAAATGTGCGACGGTGTAGCGAGCGACAAGTAGGTTGATTGGTATCTTAAGAGGACGCGAGAAAGATCGTCTTTCGCGTAGAATTATAGAATATATAAATTGTAATATATTTGGATTTAGTGTTATTTTAAATCTGAGCGTCTACAGTTCGATTTAGTATGATTCGTACGCAACGCATATAAAACTCTGTACAAATTATTTATTTTTATTTTGTATTTTTATCAATATAAATACACTTCCAAGAAAAACCACGCTCGTGGCATTATAACATCGATTCACTGTGATTGATATTGACAAATAAGAAGTATTTAATATATGATATATTCTCGTGATACAAGAAACTGTTGTATGCAATATTGCCGACGACTATCAATATTGGTAATGTTGCAAAATTGTTTATGTTAAGATATTAAACATGCTTAAGCCTTGTTGAAACATTGTTGTGGTGAAACTGATAATTAATACACTGAAGAGAAATTAGGATGCAAGGAAATTAATTTGCAGTAAGATGATATTACAGAGTCTGTAACAGACGAAGGCGGATACTAGACTAAGTTCGAACGTATGCTTGCATATTGAAATTGTCGATTTATTAAATAACGACGAACGGGTGCCATTCTTCATTGTTCACTGAGACGTTACAGGAAAATTTTATATTTTTGACTGACTTCCAGACTGACTGACAGATGACGGCTTTCAATTTGACTGTATATTTTTTGACCGCCTCGTTGGTCTAGTGGTTCCATCTTTGACTGCAAATCGAGGGGTCTCGGATTGGGTTTTAAGAGTAAAGGAATAGAGAGTGCACTGTAATATCTCCCGCGCAGTTGTCTGGTCTCTGTAGAGATTGGTCACCATGGCCGAAATTCGGACAGGAGGAGCGTTATGTTTTTTTAGCATAATCACAGTATTTTCTTGTTTATAATATTGACGTCCCATTTCGATCTTCTGAGGATGTGATAAACCCAGAAAAAATAAAGGAGCACTTATAAGTTCTCGGAGTTTAGTCTAATGGAGTTTAATCAGTTATTTGCATACCGTAATCTCAATGTAACGTTGCTAAATTGATCTGGGAAGCCTCAGCACTCTCGAATAGTTAGCACTCTGAGATAATTCTGGGATTTGTAACCAGACACTATTATGCTTGGAATACATGGGATAGAATGAGGTTCTTCGTCGCTGAAAATGGGAAAACAACAATTTATGCCAAATAGAGAACCGACACAATAAAAAGTAATTAATAACTTTTATTATATTCTGACTGCTTGTTTATATTATCACGATAATTAATTTCCGACATTAAAATAAAAATATTCAGATATACTTCAGCATTTTTGAACGTTAAAGCTCGGATGTCACCATCAGGTAGAATTAGAATAAACATGGCAAAATACTACTTCTCATTTCCATGTTAAAATGCTTCGACTCTTAACTCTTTTGTGTCTGAGACAAGTGAAACAGGTATCTAACGAAATATTTACACTACTTAGATACCGAATTGATCACCAAACAAAATGGACGACATATTGAAATAATGAGTTTAATTTTATTTCAACGATGTATTGTACTGTTGAATCAAGACTTTACAAGAGGTTTTCAGAATTAGCCAATTTCTTCGATACTTTAACATAACGGAATGAGTTTAACCACCCAACTACTTCCCTATCGGTTTCACTAAAGTATTTAGTTATTAACAATTAACAAATACGTTATTTACGCTTTTATTTATTCTCTGAAAAAGGTCCGACAAATACCGGCTCATGAAAAAAATGACCGTTCAATTTACGATATTGATTAATATACAAAATAATATTGAAACCTAAAGCAGTAATTACAAAGGATTCTAAACACAACCGACGGTGCAAACAATTTATTTTGTGGTCTAGCTGGTTCGTAAAACCCAGTTATTAAGAAGTAATTATACGTAATATAAAGGCTGTATGTTATTCAATTTTGTTTCTCATACGCAATTATTAACGGTCCTTGTTATTAGTTTCTCATTTGAAAAGTTACTCGATAAATTGAATTTAGATAAACTTTGTTTTGGTGATTGATGGATGCTTCGTTTCCGTAGCATTATCTATACTAATCTAATAAAGAGGAAAACTTTGTCTCGTTAGGTAGTGAATAAGTTGGAAAACTACTGGAAAAATCTCGATACGAAAAAAGATTTAAAAATCTACTGGGACGGTTTTTAAAAATTCTTTACCCTTTGAAAGCTACATTATCCACGTGTAACAAGGGCCATATTTTATAGGCTTTATATATAATAGCGCAATTTATATATATAGTCGCAGCGCCGATCAATTAGTGTTATATAGTATATAAGCTTTTTAATTAATGTTTTATACAACACAATGAGATTTTTTAAATCGAACGAGTAGTTATTGAGATTAGCGAGGTCAATCAAAGAAACTCTGCATCTTTGTATTAGTATCATAAAATCGTTTTAATAAAGAGCTGTAAGGTGAATTCTAAATTTAGAATTATTATATCTAAATTTAAACACTAAACACTGCAAGGTTAGGTTAGTTATTTATATAAGGGATTTATCGATGTAATGTCTTTAAAATTAAACAATCTATTTTTAACAAATGCCCCTATATAATTGCATTAGCGCGTGTTACATGTTTACTTATGTAAAACCAGCATCATAGTATTATGTCAACAGAATGTACATTACGTAAATATATTACGTAAGGTGCAGCTCAAAGTTTTGCACGGTAATGACAGAAATTTTAAAGGTGAATAAAATATAAGGCTGACAGATTACAAGAGGCTTAAATTATAATATCATGACTTGGCGAAACTGACGGATGGATTTTCAATAAAAATATGGCTTTTATGACGTAGGTATTAACGTTGCTTATGAAAAATTTAAACACAAAAATTAAACGCCGAATGAAATTTTATCGGGAATGTCTTTAATTTAATTATGCAGTTGGACCTATATACCGGTAGATACTAATTTGTTTTAAATTATGAAGTTACGAATTATTGATTGACTGGTATTAAAATTTTTGTGATATATTAAAACTGAGTGTATATTAACGCGAACTGAATATCATTTTGCAATTGGTTATATATTATCAAGAGATAATTACGTCTTTTTGTAAAATCACTGCCAAGTGCATGTACTCAAAGCCGCGGGATTAAAAAGCTAGTGTAGCGTAAAAGTGTTATCTATTAAATATAAAGGCAGTCTAGATTATTAAAGATTAGTCGTTAAAAACTCATTAGACACATCTTTATTATTTAGTAGTGGCTCTTTCCTAGCTAGACCGCTGTGTAATGTATAAATCTAATACCACACTTGGCTGACATTTTATATGAAAATCGCTATTTGACCCCCTCTACCTTCGTACAAACATACAAGCGCCCGGTTGTATCGACTCTAAGATCTCATTTCCCTTGGTCAAAAAGTTTTTAAAAAAACTAGCTTTTTTAAACGATTTTGCTCCCGTGGCATAATGATTATTATAAAGCCTTGTATAGCCTGTATTACTGAAGTGAAGATTTGGCGAAAGAGTTTTTGAAATCGGCCCAGTCCAGTTTTGTGTTAAAACATTAAAAACATCCATAACAAACACAAACGTTTCCTCATTATAACATTATTCGAAGTATAGATCGATCTATCATCATTATGAGCATTATGAAGTGCATCTGTTGACTATTCTGTATAAAATGATTGATTTCAAAGCCACTTTGGCGGACTGGACTGCCTGAAATGCTTTCCTAGTATTCTGTTTACATTTTATCGTGCACCACTGGTCAAAACGTTCAAATGCAAACCTGGACCGAATTTCTGTTAAATCTTCATATGGAGATGTTATTGATACTCCGAATATGTATTTTAGTATTTCATGTGCGCTAACAATTTTTTAAAATTGCTTGTTCAATATAACGACGTGCGACTGCGTACTTTTATATGGTATTTCAATGATGATTTATAGTTTGTGAAATTGATAACACTCTACGTAAAGAAGGAATGTAATAAAAAAACGCAAAGGGAATAGGACAAGAACGATTTGCTAGGGCTCCGCTTCTGTAACTTGGCGCTACGATGCGATAGCGTAATTTATTTAACACACGTTTTCCCATTTTTATTTTTTAATATATTATCATATTTTAAATGTTGTTATTAACGGATGTTTTTATTTTTTAGAAAAAAGCATTTTATAGTAACGTGTATCTAGAGTACATGATACATTTCGTACGAGTGCGCGTTATTAACGTAGACGAGTAATATTATTATCAACGAAATTTTTAATATTTTCAATTTCTGTGTTCTTATAAGCTCTCAATGTTTTTAGAAAGTTAAAAGTGCTCCTCCTTCCTTAACGTCTGTAATCCTTTTTTAACGTGAGGAAATCTTGTATGGATGACCTCGTGGGAGGCAGGAGGTTGTCAGAGTCTTACTGACTAAAACCTCACAGTGGTCTACTTCTGCGCCAAGAAGTTGAGGGTGACGGGATTTCCTTAAGAAACTCACACGGTAAATGGGTAATGGTAACCCTAGCCGTATGTTCTATAAATGTCACTATTGTAGCACCACGTTGAAAAAAATTGATAAGCATAAAAACCCACCTAATTTGCTAGTGGTCACGCAGATACAAAAGAGGCTAACAAAGTTTAACATATTGAAAGCGGGTGTGAGTAGTTTTCAGAAGCCATATGCACCAATTAGCCGAGCAGCGTAACGCGTTTATATAACACAGTTACCTTGATTGAAGTTCCCACGCCCGACGATTCATCGCCTAATGTCATTACCAACATTCAAGTCAGCTTAGTTGCATGCGCCCGATTTATATCTGGAATGAAAAAGTGAATTATAAACTGAGATGCGATGAACACCTATTTGTTCTGTTCCTATTCGTTTTCAAATTATATTAAGAGACTTATGTGATACTACTTTTTATATGCAATTAAATCATAGTTGTGTTGAACTCTTTAGAATTAAAATGAGAGTGCATATAGGTGGGAAACAAAATATACGCAAGCGATGTTATTATACAATTTTGTTATTGGATTGAAATATTTAACAATCGCTACGATTAACAAAAAATAAAATTAAGCTATTTTAACGAGTAGTTAATATCATGCGGCTACACTACTCTAATATTATAAAGAGGAAAACCTTGTTTATTTGTTTGTAATGAATAGGCTCAAAAACTTACTACACCGATTTTAAAAGTTCTTTCACCATTCGAAAGTTTCATTATCCACGAGCGACATAGGCTATATTTTATAGGCTATATTTATATATATATATATTAGTAATTACGAGATTATAGAACGAGTAATCTATATAACATTATGCAACGCGAGCGAAGCTAGTTATAAATATAACATTTAAATTGACTTGATTGGATAGGTTTCACATTAAACAACATACGATTATTACTTTCCAGACAATTTTCCACGAAATTTAACAATATCCCAGTAGTTATTTGCCGAATTATTTTTCGATTATACGTAACAAGCTTAACCTGCTCCGAAAGTATCATATATTTTTTCATGTTACCTTAATTTAACCTGCCAGTCTGAAAGATATATGAAATACTGTGAACATTAAGGCAGGGAAACCGTTAAGAAAAGTACTAATAAAATATCAACATTTTGTATAGTTTCTAGAAACTATTTAGTAGTGAAAAGAACGCCGGAATTTGTCGAAGTAATTTCTTAATTACATCTACACGTGGAGGTTTCAATTGACACGTAATGACATAAAATATTTCGCATTTCAGTCATTATTCATCTCGACTCTTTATAGCAGTGACCTGAATATCCATCGCAGCTTTTATGGCTGTTTAGATGGAGTTTGTATTTAACTTTTAATTAATCTAAAGCTTTACTTCGGTACGAATTGAGCCAAGCTTTCACAGGGCGAGCTGTTATCACTAAATCGATGTTTATTGCAGGCGATTATTTTCTAGCCATACTTCTCTTCTAAGCTATTCCGATCCAGTTTTCATTTTCCATATCTTTTATTTACCCCCTTTCGTCTTTTTAAACGGGCAAAACTCTCTCGATACTTCTCGTGTATTGCAGATGTATATTTATTGCTATGGATAATGGATATGGTCAACTACTTCTGCTATAAATAATTTTCGACGGTTAATCTAACGGAAATAACTGTTTGCATTCATTGTGTGTATTTGTTAATTCGTTATTCACGCAATCAACGGCAGAAACGCGCAGGTTGTAGCGGGTTTAAAATACCAAATATTTTACAAACACTTTTTACTTTTTGTGTTAGTGTATTGCATTTAGCGGCCCACGAAGAATGTCGGAAAACAATGAATAAAACTAGTTTCTCGCTGTTGTATGTACTTATGAACAAATAAAACTATTTATATACTAATGACCTTTTACGTTTAATTTATAAAGGTATTTTTTTTTCGAAACGATAACATCACACGACATCCTTCCAAAAATTTGCGGCTTTTACTACATCGTCATTAGCTTTGAATAGATCATTCGTAAAGGTAAATATTCCATAAATTCAAATAAAGTTAAGTTTAAATACACTGAAAATGAATCCATTTATATTTATGCACCCACGAGTACGAGTGCGTACATAATGTTATGTAATATACAAGGGTAGTAGTTTGGTTTAGATAATTGCGGATATAAACGGCCAGGTAGTTTTCGTAGCTACCTATTTCGATTTATCTTACTACGTGTAATATATTTGGCATTTATTTATTTTAACGAAAGAAAAAAATGAAAGAAAGTTCATAATAAAACAGTTACACTATTCACACAATAAAATAAAATAATTTACAAAATTATTTACAATCATAAGATCAATCACGCTATATATTTTACGATGTTTTTTCTGACTACACTATCTAATGATTTGAAATGATATTTCCTTAACAGCATTGTTATACATACTAT
>LQNK01000863.1:113894-125816 GCA_001586405.1 Phoebis sennae
TTATTTTAACTAAAGAAAAAAATGAAAGAAAGTTCATAATAAAACAGTTACACTATTCACACAATAAAATAAAATTATTTACAAAATTATTTACAATCATGAGATCAATCACGCTATATATTTTACGATGTTTTTTCTGACTAAACTATCTAATGATTTGAAATGATATTTCCTTAACAGCATTGTTTCGATACATACTATGTATATAATTAATTAGAGACATTCCGTCATCCCCACCCTGTATATTGAAATATCAAGCGTTTTCACCCCTTCAAGACGCTAATAAAAACCCTATACACAATCCACGCATGCGCCCGATCGGCCAGTCTGGTCAGGAGGGTTGTTTCAGACGAAAATCGAACTTCTACTCCAAGTTTCAAAGGTACTAATAAAATGGCTTATCGCGTTACACATATGTAATTTAAAAATATTTTATCAACGTATTCGGTTCCATCAAATAAGTAAATTATTTATTTTTATCATTAACGTTATACTCATATTTATGCCCACTTTACCCTGTATCCACGAAACGATATTAACATCCGAGATTGTTGGGATTATCAAAGTCAAAGTAATTTATTTGCTAATGTGATGTTATTATAATACATTGATCCAGTACATTTTGCCAATAATTGAGGCGTGCGCATATTAAAAGTAAGCTATATAAAAAAATATAAGATTACATAATAATTACCTAATGATTATTGTTAAATTTCATAGTTATATCCGGACACATGACCAAATTTTAATCAATTAATAAACAGATCTTACTGCTATTACACAGCAACCTTCTCAGTTACAAGATAAACACGGTATATTTCCTGGACTCCACATCAATAGTTACCGTATCATATTAAACACATAGAATACATCAGTTTCAAACAATATATTGTATCATAGACCGTTGAATTAATTCTCTCCTTAGATTTCTCGGAATTATTGGCAATCCTCTCAATGCCTCAGTCAATTTCCGTGTGATTTATGAACGTATTGTATCTGTGGTCTTCCATCCGATTAGATAATATGCACGCTCTATTCGCTAGGTGCAAAGTAGGTGGTGGGAGAACCCGAATCGACCGCAGCGCTCACCGTGGCTAAAAAAGTAACTTAACCCAGACGATTTGTCACTTTTTACCTTTATTACCGATACGCGCGTGCTTTTAAAAATAAATAAACATGTTTATAAAATCATAAAAACATGGTTATAAAATCATAAAAACATTCTTATAAAAGCATGTTTATTTATATTTAAAAGTTCGCGTTTATAATAATATGAACTAGCTTTCCGCCTGAGGCTTAGGCCGCGTGGAATACAAAATTCTGTACTTGGTGGTATGACAATTTTTACGATTTAGAAACGTTTTTCTGTAAATATATCTTGTCAACACTTAATTTTTGAAAATAACCCCATTAATAAACTTCTACTTTTATTCTAAAAGAACTATCCAATAATTGCGATTTAATAACTGTTTTTTTAAGTCCAAATTATATCCTTAATGAAATATATCAAAAGTGTCACTGTTCATGTTTATATAATTCCAATAATTCTATTTTAAATATTAATATACTCTCAGAATGAAAGAGACTTGTATGTTTTCACGCATTTAACGCGTATTTGCTTATAAACGCAAATAATAACTTCTGCATGTTGGTTAGTCTTTATCGTGATTGGCCACCATGATGGTAATCTACTCTGGGAATCAAGAGAAGGCAAAATTTTTATTAGAAAGCATTATGCAAACAATATTTAAAAAGATTCAACTTAATCTACCTACGCGCATTGATATTTTTTATGGATCGCTTTGAACCCTCATATCTTTTTTGTTTGTAAACCGATTTGAATGAAAATAAACACTAGAACGAACTTATTTACTTACTTTCTGTGAAGTCCGCCATGAGAAAGCCCTTCTATATTATTAAACTTTATTGATTGTGGCATGTACGTATGTAAAAAAAAGATAAATATTACTATTGATGGTATAGATATAGGTAGAGAACTAATAAAGTACGATGTACCATTAGAAATAACTGTTTGTTTATTATTTTTCGTAATGACGGTCCGCTGGCATTGCAACCGCTAGTTGGCGTTGTCATCGCGCACCTTGCCAATAGATCTTAATATAAGATTAACAATTGCACTATGATTTAGAATCATAATACATAATATAACATATCTATTTATTATGATTCAAATTCGCATCCTGTGACAGCCCTATAATTAATATAAATATTTTTAAGGCGTCCACATATCAGTATCGAAAGGACCGACGCAAAGTACTTGACATTCGTCTTCACAAATGATACTTTGAGAACACATAAGGCATATGGCCCCATAAACCTATTCAAGACGATTCTAGAGTGGCGATTTTTCACTTGTCAATTAAGTTGATTTTGAAATAAGACGTGTCATTTGGAACGCATGGAGAAATGTTTTACGTCGCATAGTGTAGCAACTTTCCTATCTCAAATTTTGTTCTTGAATACGGGTGTTATAATGTGTTTAGAGTGTCACTAAAATGCGCCTACTGAGCCGCATTTATTTTTTATGTAGCAGCGGGCAAGCGGAGCGGGTGGTTCACCTGACCGCAGCTAATGAACATCAACAAACAGCAAAGTGTCGCAGATGCGTTATTCTTTGGAAAATAATTCGGTCTGATACCTGTAGTCGTTTAACCTAAAAGAGTACTTTCTATTCTCAACATTTTTACTCACTTGTATTGTGAATACAAAGTGAGATTAATTTACTGGCTTTTTTACATTTAGGACTTCAGGCGAAATTTCTGATCACAAACAATACGTATGTATCGAAAACCGTAAATTAAACATTGGAGTCCATTATTGAACCGGATTTCATATTTTTTGTATAATATATCAAATGTTCCCTACATATGTTATTTATACAAAATATATATTTTTAAAATTTTCAGCATTTATTTACATTTAGTCCCACTACTTACCAGCCAGTTATATTAGGAGAGCTTGTCTGATGGCAAGTTTTACTTCAAACACCTCCGCAAAAATGATCGCATTTCCCATACACATAATGAGTCCAATACACTACCGATCTGTGGGCACTTATCTGTATATGATATTAATATTATAGAACTTGAAATGAAATTCCCTCACATCCTGAATATGAGATCGTTGCGGTTAGAGCTTTATAGAAGCTTCATTGATATCGTTATAAGCTATGCTTGAAATTCCTTTGGAAGGAATAATTATATAATACATTTATTTATTTATTTATAATGCGAAAGTTAAACGATTTCAGTTTATTGTTCCTTATACTCAAGTTGATTTTTAAAATGACTTGATAAGGACGCTAATAAAAATAATTCATTAACGTAAAAACAAAAAGTTAAATATTCTCAGATGTAATCGCTTTCGTTAAGGTTAAAGGCTTTACAAAGTATTTAATATTTCAGTAGACTTTTGTAAGTTTCATCACAAAATTGAATAGACGTTCATTTGCATGAGCTGAAAAACAATGCGTAATTAAATGACATTATACAGTTTATACGTACTTTTTGCTATCTATGTGTGTTTTTTAAATTATCTTTAGTTATCATAATGAAAAGTCACATGGAACGATAAAAATAGATATGTCTATGATGTATATCGATACTTTATAGTCACACAATAACGACGTATTGGTAATGGGTGTAACAGCCACTGTTTATTTCCGGAAATAATTTAATTTTCTTCGCTTCAAAATTTTATAACATTTTTATGCAACGCATAAAACACTTTGTAGCCAGTAATTGTGTAGAATAACCTTTTACCTTTGCACCTACCATTCTATCGTTTGGTAAAAAGTTACTATTTTCAGTGACCTGTGAAGGATTATCACATCAGAGTTAGTGACAATTCAGTCTCAGAGTTAGAATTTAATGGGTATATACATCATTAAATGTTAACGCAGAGGTTATTCTGTTGACTTTCGAGGAGTACCCTGGAATATATTTCTACACTGACACTCTACTCTTTCCATTATCCGAATCGATACATAAATGCCGGAGACATGCGGTAACATATTAAAAAAATATGGTAATACTAGGCTAGGAACACGTTCGTTCTATTCATCAATATATTCTTTCAGTGCGCTTTCGTTTAAAACCCCCCGACGTATTCGGTGATTCTTCTCCAATTAAAAAAAACTTTTAAATACCTCAAGCTATTTTAATCAAACACGTCTATGAAAATTTGGGTATAAGTCATCTTATATGAAAAAAAAACTAAATTGGAATCGCTTCTTACGCCCGGCAGCTACCTTGCCATAGACGCATAGGCACGTCAAGTGCACACACAAGTACACATCATTATTTGCTTCAGGGATTAACAAACGCAACTAATACATGGTGAACTAATCCGGATCAATAATAAATGTACTTCGTCATTATTAAGCTAATTTTGAGCAAAGTTGAAGCACACCTAAAAATATCTTAGCTCATTTTATTTCAAGAAGAGCTCGATCGCCATATTTCGCCTGAATATTTTACATGCATCCGTTCTTTATGAAGTGTAAATAAAATTGTTGAATAATAGATAGCCTGGCCACATTATTCCTTGTTTTACAATTTGCTGCCAGGGTGGTTCGGGTGACGGGGGCCTGTCCTTGACCGAAATAACTGGGTCACGAATAAATGGGGATTGTGTACCCTGATCATTACAGTAATATAAAATGTGTAAGTACTGAAGAACGTCTTAAACGTAACGGTTTATTTTACACAGGCAGTTAAATAACCCAAAAATATTTAATCTATACAATATTTATTTAATGTCTTTTTATGTTTGTAAATTGAAGAATTACATTGGAATGAAGTCGCAAAATATCTCTGGCCCTCATAACCAGCTCTTCAAACAAACTGTTATACTTAACATGTTCTTAATAAGCTTCGCTCTTATATGCTTTTGACCTGGTTAAGGTTTATATAAAATAAGTAACGACGAGATTGAGTTATTGCGACCTAAGATCCTATAGATGAACACTTTAGGTATTTATATCTTTAATGACATAACAAAGTTCCATTTTTTCATTAATATGTATTATGAAAATCACTCGAATCCGCCATGAGGGTGAGGTTAAAGTCTCTTCGCCTGTTAATTTTGTAACAACAATGTATAGTTGTGACGAACATTTCATATTCAAGTTCAATACACAAATACGAATAACAAATAAATAGCGTTTGATTTTTATTATTCCCTATATATTTAGGACTGGCGCAATATTTTGTATGTGAAAAATATGGCGTACGTAGAAACTGGCACGTATCCAAGCTCCTCCATCACCAATTTTCATCTGCCAGTTAACACAGGCTTTCCCCGCCCCCCGCGGATACTCTAGCTGAGGACGTCATAGGATGCGTGTGGGTAGGACGCAGGGCTCCCGTCTGAATGGACGAACATAGCTTTTTCAGGCTTTTGTTTTCGTCATTAGAACTATGCCAGTATGCCTCGGTACAGATTATCTCGTATGTGTTCAAAGCGACGTTTTTAGGTCTTAGATACTCAGGTAAAAGAGCTCTTTTAAGAAGGATATAAACGCTTTTCTTCTATATCAAATGTAGGCATATTCATGCAGATTTTTATGGATGGCTTCGTATTTAAATATATAACGTGGAAAACAAAATGTATGAGTATTTAGAATAAATAAAAGCAGTTTATAAACAGAATTAATACAATGTAGAAAACTTTAAGCATTTTAAACTTCAAGATAAAATTTCAAATAAAATTACACCAATTTAAAGAATTCTTTCATCATTATCCACGAGTAACATAGACTATATATATAACATTATGTAACGGAAGCGAGGCCGCGCGGATCAGCTTGTATATTATATTTAGACTCAAATATTAATTGAATGTGATTATTGAATGTATTCAAGAAAAGGTGGACTTTCACTTTCGAAATTTAACATACATTTTAAAAGTGAGAGAAATATAAAGTTCTACTAGAATACATTACTTGGTAGACCGGTACGATAAAGAAATCAATCTTCCTTCACATCCAACGAGTTTGCACGAGGTTTCATAAAGTACGCAAAGATACTTCAACTTTATTTATGTCGCTTTATTGCTGATAGATCGGGGGAGATAGGCGTATGAGAGTACCGGGAAAAGAATAGTGAACATACATTTTATTACGAATGAAGTATTAAGGGCACGTGAGCTTGCGTAACCCAAATCTCGTGTTTGAAGAACGCACTTATACCATCACGAGTTAAAGTTCACTTTTTTATAAATATCCTTTATTCGTTAATATTTTTCGATCCACAATTTTCAATGCACATTGTTTAGTTATACGCCCTAGTGTCAGTGGAGGGCTAGTTCTAGTATCAATTAGGATTAAGGGGACAGATAAGAGGGACGCTTCCATGGTGGGAGGATAGCCCATCACCTAATCCGGCTTATGTACCAATACTACTACAATACTATACGAACGATGACAAGGTCTATTCAGGTAGTTTAATTACACCATCATTTCTTATATTATGCTAGCAAATTGATTAAAAATAATTATCCAACAAACAACGAATGTTTTTTCCTTTAAAAAACATTATTTATTATACGCGGTTTATTACACCTTATTTTAAATTATTATTAACCCGACGTTTCGAACATTTATAATTATTAGTGAATAATATTAATTGACAATTTCATATCCCTAGAGTCCATGTAGTTTTTGTTAATTAAACAATAATAACAAAGAAAGCATTGTTAAGAGGCACAATTCAACGGAATATTCAAAATTAAAATTTCAAAGACGAGGAAATGGAACGAAAATACGGTTACATCGTATTTGTAAAACTAGAAAGCTGTTACATAAAAGGAAACACGATGAAAGAAGTTCAGTGCGTTTCACCACCTCGATTGCAACTCCGATATTGTTTATGTCACTTCTGCAAAACGTTTGAACAGCTCAGAAAAAGAAATCCTTAATCTGTGCGAGTTAGTATGGATATCGTGTTTCCTTTATCACTCCTGTTATTGTATTTAACCCGATCTATTCCGTGCGGTTTGGCTTTCGTAGAATAATATACAGCCTATAGCGTTTCTGGAATAATGATCTACTTAACACCATCAGGCGATTAGAGTCAAACTATTTCAGGAACAGATTGCCATGTTCAGACAAACAAACACAAACAAACAACTTCAACCTTTTACTATTCAGTATTGATATAACAATAAGGAACCGATATTATCACCTGTTATAATTCTGACCTTGTAGTTAATTAGCTTGGTTGAAAATGAACTAATGTATTTAATGCCATAAAGCGTTTCAAAAATATGGCATTAAAAGTAGGCTAAAGTAATACTAATCTAATTTTAAACTGTACCCATTGCGCACTGCTAGTAAACCTCAAAATAGGAAATACCTGTATCAAATACCTATATAGTGGCTTTACAATTGATGTCCCCATCAGTCAGAAGCCTGTCACACGCAAACTAAAGAATAAATTCACCTTATAAAGTAAAGGTTAAGTTTAACACTTACTAGTATTTTGTAATAAAAAGTTGCAGGTATATTGTACACCTCAGTGCCTCTGGGAGCACTTAAGCTGTCGGTTCTACGCCTGATTTATCTCCTGTCTTGTTGGATTCCTGTCCCATCGGACTGTGGGTGTAAAGAAATAGAGAGAAATCGTGTGTAACCTTAAACGATAGTGCACTGGAATGTCTCCTGCGCAATTGCCTTGACCATTAAGATTTGACGTCTGAGGCTAAAATCTGTATGACGTAGAGGATATAGCAACGGTCTATTGAGGCAGAGGGTGTGGATTCTATCCCCATGGGTAGAAAATTATTTGTTGAACATTGGAATTTTCTACTGTCTGGGTATTAATTTATCTATAGTATCATGTATTTACAAAAAAAAAGTATGTTTAAGTATGTCTATCAGCCATCTAGTTTACATAGTACAAACTTTGTTCGTTTGGGACTAAATGGCATAGTGTTTAATGTCAAAGAATATTTATTTATTTATAATTGAATATTCTACGTAACTACCGGACTTGAAAAATTATTTTACCATTAGAATCCTGGGATAACAGGACCTGATCCTGTTATCCCATGAACCATGAAAAATGAAAGATATAAGAGGATGATCAGGGACGCCCTGATGAACAAAGGCTATTTAACATTATCCTACAGGAGCGAAGCCGCACGCCAACAAGTCCATGGCAATATAAGACGATTCAAAAAAAGTATCTATTAACAAGAAACAACTACTTGAACAACACTAACAATATTGGCTTACATAAGGCAGATCTAATTACTTTTCAGTTATCGAAGAAAAGACTGTTAATAATAAATTTCAATGAAAGGGTAGAATTTCAGGGAACAGATGCAAAACTTCTACTAGGATATTGGCGAGGAATATTAAATGTATTCATAAACTTTTATGGTACCTTTTTAATATGTATTAGAACTATTCTATGGATCATCCTTCTCAGGGAAACCCACCAAGTGCGATTGGAACTCGAAAGCGGGTTATATACGTATAGATAAACGATAAAAAACGTATTTTCTTCCTTACTTCTTTATGTGAATAATTTGTACAACTGATACACCGATAAGCATCTTTATTACGTACAGTTGAAATGGAGACATTATTATTGGTACCCGTATCCGTTTTAGAGTTGAAATTTACATTAGAAAAAAAAACATCTTAGAATGAGACGTGAACTTCCATCGAATATTAAAAAGTAACTATCGAGTTTTTTTCCCGGTATCTTCTCGATAGAAACGAGTTTCCGAACCGGAATAAACTCAAAAAATGACTTCTATACGTACTTTGTAAAAAGATTACATGAATAAAAATATTTTATCTATTCTATAGGAAAACTATGACGAATTTTTTGATGAATATATTGTTAATATCCATATAGAATACCCCTGTGGTAATTCTGCCCGATAGTTTATAACTCTTATTAAATAATTTATATCAGCTGATCAATTTTTTTTGCTTGAAGTTAAACTATCATTATCTTACTTGAATAGGGACTTATTGGTTTGGATGTAATCTCTACGGTTATTCCTGAATATTGGCGATATCAAGATGACCTCAAATTATCAGATTATACTGTCTACTCGAGTGTTATCACTTGATTGTGTTGACGTCAAACTAATACCTTAGATTCCAGGTGTTAGACTTACGCTATCGGTTATACAATATGAGTTTGATAAATGCCAGCCGTCCACATTGATTATGTGAATAGAATAGAACTTATTTTTATACATGTAAACTTTTTACAATAGTAATTGTGTACAAGGGATAGATAGAATATTGAAAACGGCCGTAAGTTATCACCGGTTCGGAAAGTCGATTCTATTGAGGAGATACCGGCAAGAAACTCGATACTTACACTTTTAAAATATTTGGTTTATTTTAAAAATAGTGAACTTAATGACCAGGAAAAAAATAATTAGGGAAAATATATTTTTTAAATTAACCAAGAAATCAACGCTTAAATTTAAATTTCAAACAAAGAAACTTAATGGCAATGTACAAATTAAATTTTGTTCCTTCATTCCCTACCTTACTATTGAATGAAGTACCAGTACCAGTAGTATAAGTATTGAGAATCTCGTGTTCGTTTACATAAACTCAATAAATGGAAATCGCTGTAAAGACTGATTTCCAAGAAGCCATGAATGGACGTTCGTATGAACTAGCTTCACCAGGCCAGACGTTACTAAACTCTCAAATGCAAAATTTATCGATATTGAAAACAAGGCGTATTATATCAATACAATTTGTTAACGTAAATGGCTTTCTTTTCAGTGTTTTATTTCGATGCAGGTAAATTGTAATTTTTATTTTAATATTACGTAGGATTTGTGTTATAAGGACACGATTATACGTAGAAACTGAAATAAGTGTAATTTAAATTCGTATTTCAACTTCAAGTAATATTATCATCGTGAGAAAAGTTATTACTATATCAACTTTATTTTGAGTTTTGTTCAGTCACAGCACGATTGCATGAAAGTTTATTTCGTAAAGAGAAATGTAACTCCGAAATTAATAGCGAAGTCTTGTTTGTAAAATTATGAAACGAACTCGAAGGTGCTAGAATTTTATGTATTGTTTTAAAAGAGATTCTATTGCTTAAGTGAATATCTCTAACCCATAATTATATTTACTGTTGTTGGTTTATACCTACTCGATATAAATCGGTGTCAATAAATACCTCGTCCTGTAACTTACAGGAGAGAAGGTATTTATGTGCCCATTTTTTTAATATGTTCGTTAGTGGGAAATATAATATACTAGCTTTCCGTCCGCGGCTTCGCTCGTATGGACCCGGCAATTCGAATTTTTCTCGCGGTAAAAACCATGGTTGAACTTCAACGAACATTTAAAAAAAAGAATTGTCCAAATTGGTTCAGTCGTTGTTCAGTTATGCGCTTACCAACACATTTTGCGATTCATTTTTATATATAAGATAAATACTTACATAAATATTAGTTGTAGTGTAGTATTCTTGCTTAGGTGTGATGATTTATAAAAATATATTTATGTATATATAGTACTTAAAAGGAATCCTCATTATATGTATAATATTGTATCTAAAAACCGCTAGTCATGTAATAAAACATACAATTGTAATATTGTACAATTTTCAAGTAATCCACATGATCGAGCTCCATTTAAATATAAAGATTAATTCAAATGAACCGTAATTAAATATACGTAATTCACTAAACTAATAATATTTTATAATCTTGTTAAATATTTTGCCGCTTCCGCTGCGTTCGCTTTTTAATAAGCTTACCAACGCATGTAGCGAATAAATAATTTTCGATATGTATGATGCAGGAATATTGCAACAGCCTAGGGTTAATTTAGTGGAAAAAAACAAGGATTTATCAGCACCCTAATTTACTTACTTACACTGATTGACTACATACAAATGTTAATTACTATAGTCCTTAATTACTTCTAAATTTAAATATAAACAAAGCGGCTTCTGAGATCCGACAAAATACTCTGAATAACGTCTACTTCTAATACATTTATCGCAAAATAGCTGCGCCCCGTGGTTTCACCTGCGTAACCTCTGATCCCGTGGCAACTCCGGCATTAAAAGTAGCCTATATGCTTTGCTGAACACTTACTTATATGTATACCAAGTTTCATCATAATCGGTTTTGTAGTCTTTGAAAGAGTAACAAACATACATCCTCATAAACTTTCGGTTTTATAATATTAGTATGATATCCTTATCAGAGCCTCTCTAGCAGCCTTCGTCCTGAAACTTAAAAACAAAGATAAAAAATTATTGATGCGGTTCAATATTTACACACAAAATTTTCCAACGTAATTTTTCCTGCAAAGATTGTAAGACAAATAGATTTATTCTTAGTTTTGTTGCGCAGTTCAGTTTTCTTCTTACGATAAAGAATTTTAATTAAATTGCTTCGAGATTTTATTAAAACTGCAATTGACTTACGTACTTTAACGTTAGATATTAATTTTTTATAATATGCATTTTTGTATTTTCTTGGGTTTTGTTAATTAGTACGGAGTTTAAAAGCTGATTGCTCTCTGAACTTAAGGTGATAGGTTAACATATTAACATATAACATTTAGCCTTCACCTTATATGTATAATGTGAAGGCTTCCAAAATACAAGAACATTGAATTTAGTTTAGTAACAACAAGAGGTACTGCCTCTTATATTTAACGGTAACGACGCGACGTTTCATGTCGTAATATTATAACAAATATTTATCGTAGTTGTAAATATTTTAAAAAATTTCGACGTAAGTATATTTAGATTCAGAACCGTGTTGTGACCCACAAAATGGTCCTAGCTCTCGAAATTTAGTAAACTTAATAAATTATAATAAATAATTAAATACTCAAACATTGTCTATAAAGTTGTCAAACAGTAATTATATGTGATCCAATCAGCG
>LQNK01000863.1:130479-171156 GCA_001586405.1 Phoebis sennae
TTCGTTTTGGGTTATATCATAAATATTTTTTTTTTTTTGTTTTGTCATAAGTCCCACTTTCGTTCTATTATTTCTTTAGGGAACATAGGAAAGATGGAATCGGCAAAGATTGCACCTACAAAGATATTTTGTTTAGGTAGATATATCTCAGATTTTTATTTTGTTTTTAGTTGATTTATTGTATGAGTATTCCTTATGTAATCTGAACATATATTCCTAGAAATTGTCTGACCTAGAGACTATTAAGTTACTGTTAAGTTTTTAGAAAACATTGATATAAAATATTGGTTCCGATTAAATTTTAAAGTTATTTATAAAGACGAGCGTGTAATTAAAATACTTATAATTAAAGTCATAATATCATTTTTTATAACAACTATGTTAATTTTGTAGTCTACGCGTGCGAAGCCGCGGGCAAAAGCTAGTCGAGAAATAAAGTATTGATATTTTGTATGAAACAATGTTGATAATCACGTGGTAATTGTGACATCGCGTCGGGCCTTCGGGAACTAGTGGCATAACCGATCAAAATGTATTACACAGCATTGGTGCATAATATTATGTACGACAATACGAACGGATTTCAGTTAAAGCAGGTTTAATTTTAATTACATAATACAGAAAACAATTAAACCAATAACAACCTGTAAATTTATATAGAGTTTCTATACATTTCGATTTTCAGTGTTGTTTGTTGCATTCCACGTTTAACGTTATTTTTAACAGTGTATATATATTCCTTCATATTTCTTTTATATTATTACCACTTATACGTAATCCGCACTCCAACAGTACGGATTACGTATAAGTGTTCAAATAAATGTAATACACAACATAAAACAAGTCACGAATAGAAAATATTTTCATGCTCTATTTGTGTCCAGGGCAATCGTTCGATAGAAAAACTAGGTTGGCATTAGTGCCGACAAATGTGCCAATAAACAGAGGTATATTTTCACTTCTATTTTAACATAAATCACGTTAATATAAACTCAATAAAACACTTCATAGCGAAGGTAACCTCTTTAAAGACGCAAATATTCACGAATTAATTTAAGTATTTTAGATTATTTTGAATTAAGAATATGAGGACAAATTTCATTCACAGCTCTCAATATCTGTGTCACCGACTCCTGGTGAAAATTAATTACAAATTCAATTTAGTCACAAACTTGAGAGATGTTAGTCCACGTAACGGAAATTTTCCATTAACGAGGGCGATGCGATGTCATCTCGTTTGGACGCGAATACAATCGCAAAGCTAATCCCATTCACGTCGAACACTCGTCTCGGAGCCCTATTCGAAATTAGTTCTAGTCTAGCTGCCCTTAAAGCCATTGCAGGATTGACGCCGCCTGTCATCTTTTAGCGGTTTTGCGATTATAAACATTGGGTTCCCTCCGGCTATAGACGGATTGTCTTCATGATGATCTATTACACGAACGTCAACTGTGGCTGCTACTAACATTTAGTCTCATTCAATTATAACAATTAAAGAAGATATTTCGTTATAAACTTATTTCTGAATTAAAATGCCTTTTCGGAGTAGCCCTGTTCGAAGTTATTTGTAGTCTGGAGCTGACCTTAAAGCCATTGATGCGACGCTGTGATTGACGCCACACTGGCGGGGTGTTCGAGTCAACCGTTGTCATTATCCAGCTCAGTATTCGCAATTATTATTATTAGTTTCCGTCTGGAACCGATCGGCTACGTGAAGACATATTACATGGACATCAACTGTGTTCTAAACTGCTGACATATAACCTCCACCTCTTTATAACAATTGTTAATATTGAATTGTTTATTTAATGAAAACAGTTCGGTTTTTTAGCTTATTTTTAATTCCTAATTTTCATTCATCTACTGTTAACCGTTGTATTTATTGAAAATACATCATTTATTTATTTGTTATTACCATGAACTCATTAAAATAAGTTGTATTATATAATGGATATTGAGGAAAACGGTTCGGTACGGATTAATAATTAATTATATTTTATTTGTTTTACTATTAATGGGAGAAAGTACACGTATGTGTACTAAGTATTTTTTTTTAAGTTTAATACATAAGTTTCATACAAAAATTCTATAACAATTTTTCTAACAAGATAAAAGTGGAAACGAAAAAATGGAATAAATGCTATGTGTTACAGAATATGGCAAGAATATTTTCAGGTTGGTAGTTTTAACTGTAATTAAAAAGACTGATATTTTTATTAAATCTGAAAATATACTTTTTAAAAGTGAACTAGTGGTCAAATTCCATAATGTTGTCCAAGCAAGTTATTAGTGTAGTATGATAATTTAAACTGCTCGTATTAAAATATGATTTATGGTCTCTTTCTATATTTTAAATACAGTTTATATGGTGAAATCAGTTGGGGATAAAATATGACTAACAAGTTATTAAAAAGCTGTTATTGGCAAAACTACGGGCACCTTAGGGAAAAGATAATTATAAAATGTCGCTTTTCTAAAAACTATCTTCTTTCTGTTATTAGAAAATAGGTGAATCGTAAGTGGTTTATGTGGTACTATTTGTATTGTTTTATTTCTTTGTTTAAAAATTGTTGAGTTATTTAATAGGTAATTAGCTATATTTTAATAGGCCAAAATCTTTTACGAAAATTCTTTGGGAATTAAGAGAAATATATTATTTTAAGTTGATTTAATTAGGTTAACCACAGCCTATAATAAGTGCTGTATTCAATAAAAGCAAAACATTATCTTGTGATTGTCGTAACGTGTAACTTATACTAATAATATAAAATACGTCCTTTGGTTCAAAGATACATAAGAAAAGTGTACATTGTATTTCCTAGAAAATGGTAAAGTTATCAAATTTTTACAAAAATCTTATAATTATATAATAACAGTTACATTTAAGGTTGCCACCCGTACTTTTTAAGAAAAATATTACGCGATAATAATAGGAATGGTTTTATGAGAAGTTCGAATATTGACATACCGGAATTTGTACCCCGTCCTTCATAAGATGCACTATCTTTTAATAAAAGAGAGAATTTCTCAAGGGACTCGCCTGTATTTTATTGTTACACTTTGTACTTTTTCTTTCCTACGTTTAGTACACACAAAAAATGTTGCAACCCTAGCTTCATTTCCAGCTTAGCATAATATTATGAAAAACTTCTTTATAAAAACCGTTTACTTTCCTCAACATGAAAAGTACTATAATAATTACATTTTATGAATTTCATGAAGAGGATACGTTTGAGAAAAGTAACAAAGCTAATTAGAAAATATTTTCTACAAAAGGTAACAAACATTTTAATTGCAAATTTTTCTTTAATCAAATTGTTGTGCATATAAAGAAGCTGTTAGTAATATATTTGTTAGTTTTACGTTGTTTTACGTACACCCTTTAGTTTAAAGAAATTTTAGTTAAGGTCGACTGGGTTGAAGGTTCACTGTTCTAATATATCTCTCAAGGGTGCATTGCCTATACGGCTTTATTAATCCTACTATACTATTATAAAGGCGAAAGTTTGTAAGTATGGATGTATGGATGTTTGTTACTCTTTCACGCAAAAACTACTGCACCGATTATGATGAAACTTGGTATACATACAGGTAAGGGTTCAAAATAACTTATAATTTTAACCCCGGAGTTGCCACGGGATCAGACGTTACGCGGGTGAAACTGCGGGGCGCGGCTAGTTTGACATATTATTTATTTGGATATATCTAATAAGAAGACTAGTTTGGTTTTAATTCAGGTATGGGTCTTCTTGAATACAGTGAGTCAACGTCATGAAAATGTTAATTTTGTTAAATCGATGTACTGTGAAGTCGGAGTTTGAATTTCCCAACAGCACTTATTTATTAAAGGACAAAAGGTAATTTATAATATTAGAAATTACGCTGTTGTATAATCAATGTATGAAGAATTTTATAAGGTCTAAAAATAATGAAAATTATAGTTGTATTTAAACGTTTTTAAAAGAGCAACTACTCGAGTTTCTTGCCGGTTCTTCTCGGTAGGGACAGCCTTCCGAGTCGATTGTAAATAAAAAAAATATGTAAGTATAAATGACGTTCTAAAAGCGCTTCGAAGGAAGCCGATTTGGAAAATAAACATTTTGACTTTTTGACTTTTGTGACTTATTATGTCTCCATATCCTGGCTACACTGGAGTGACTATTTTACTTCAAAGCCTATAAATTAAACTGGCGCTATAACGTTTACCTTCATCTGAATTGCAGATAGCTCCCAGGGATAACTCGGCGATAAGACGCTTTTACAAGCATGAGTACGTTCCGCAAATTACTCATTAACAAGTTTCAAACGTCGCTATAAAACTTTCTAGCTCGTCAAATACACGAGCATATAAGCTTAAAATTACTCAAACATTTTTATATGTATGATGATGGGTTTAATTTGTCTTCTTAAATAAATTTTTTTAATGTTATGTTAAATGTATTGTTGTTTGTAGTTACACATAGTAAATAAATAAGTTCTTGTCTCTTATATTTCTGACTAGCCGTTTCGTGCGGTTTTGTCCTTAGCTTATAAGCTTCCCTGTGGTATATCTTACACAAAAGGGTTTTTCAAATCAGCCCAGTTCACACTGAGATTACCCTATTAAAACAAACAAACAATCGCTTCAGATAGATATAGCAAAATTAAAGCAAATTATACACACACATGGTACCTTTTGTATTTGATGTGCGGTACAATTGCATATTCCATTTATTTACACAATAACTTCAATATATTTTCTCGTAAACATTTGTATAACATTAAACAATAATATTACAGGAGCTCGAGAAATTATCATTGTAGATACCGCGATGTTAGCACGTTGTATATTTCTAGAAATAACGTATGAGCTCGACCTGTATTGCAAGGTAAATAAAATATACAGATATGACAATGAGAATTCTCGGTCTATTTACTGTGGAACGTTTTCCGTTTCGGAGGGAATGTACATATGTGTTGTTTAAGCAAATAATTTTACAATGATTTCACGGTGTGTATTATTCCGTGATTCAGTGGTAAGCGAAAAAGTGCTAAACCGTGCCTCGGTTCGATACACTGTGTGGACATATACGCAATGTGACAGGACATAAAAAACTGATTTATCTACTTAATACTATTCAAACAATCCGTTCAAACAATCATAGACATATTATTTTGTTTTATTTCGTAAGAATGAATGGTATAGTTGTTATATTATAACACAACAATTATTGAAATGAAGTAAGAACTAGGTTTAGAGAGTCGATAGAGGAAGCTCAATGCTAACGTTCTATAGCAAAAGAAAATACTCGTATTAATGTATTAAACATATTTTCTCATTATTTGAATGAAAACTCATTACATAATCTGTGTTTTACAAATATAAAAAGAATTAATCTCGTAAAACGAAAACGAAGAGTAGAAGCGTTAAACACTCATATAAAACTCAATATTCATCTAACAGCTATGAGAGATAGAATTAATCTCTTCTTTGCAATATGATAAGAGAATGTCGAGTAAATTCCTGAATGGGTCGCTTGAAACTGGAGAAAAATCGTTCAATAAAACTGCTCTATATCGGTTTATTGCTAATTGACGCGGCCATTGATATGAAGTTTTGGTGTAGTGATGGATCGCTGGCTTGTGAAATGCCAGGCATTTATTGCATTTTGTGTTCGTTCATAGAATGTTCTAGTAACATTACTTAAAAAAATTGTACAATATCGAAATGATATTAGATTGTAAGCATAGGGGCTCGCTTTCAGAGATTCAAATTTTAAGAAGGTATTATTTTTTTGTTTTTTTTTAAAGGTATTTTTAACAATCAATTGTTCATATGCATAAAGTGTGTTAACGAGATGTCACAATTATTTAAAATTTCAACATAATATTTACGTTTATAAGTTATTTTTTAAATAAAGCCGTATTAAAACTGCAATAATATCTATAATAAGCAGTTTATCAACTGTTTTAAACAAGGATGAATATTTACCGGTACTCCCAAATGACTGAAAGTCGATAAAGCAACTCGTTGGCGCAATAACCGGGTGTTCCCGGTTGCCAAAAAATGGGTCATGGATTTCATTAACCAAAGACAAAAATACTCATTTTTACATACCATTATATCTAATATTGTGGAAGTTAAGCTGCCAATGTTTTGAACAAGAACGGAATTTTACCAGAACTTTCAAATGACTAGGTTTTGAAGCCGTGATCGCTGCTCCCTGGTTACAAAAAAATAATAATGGATAAGAATAGACAAACTAATCTGATAAACGTACACTATTAAATATGTAGTAGAAATTGTACTGCGTTTGTTATGAATATATTTTTACCGGAACTGCGAATACACCAAACTAAAAGTCGATTAAGCAACATTGTAGCAAAAATGGTCCGTAAATTTCATTAACCATAAACATAAATACGTCTTTTAACATAAACAATATCTATGGCAGAAGTTGTACCGCGTCTCTTATAAACAGCACGGATTTCCACCGGAACGACAAATTGACTGATAGTCATTTGAAAAGCTTTAGCACAGTTATAGTGTGTTCCCGGGATTCCGTAGAAAATGGGTCAAAGGTCGAATTCATTAACAATAGACATAAATACGTCCTTTAACATGAAAAATTGTATTTATGATAGTAGTTGTGCTGTGACTATTTTGAACAAAAACAGATTTTTATTGGAACTCCCAAATGACTAAAAATCGACTAAACGTATTGCTTTGACTTTTTTAATCGTGTATTGCGCAAAAAATGGGTCATAGAATCGAATTCATTTTGCATATAATTAAACAGATGTGGCGTAAAGCAATTCATTTTATCATCTTTTGTTTAGTTTGAACTTTTATCTTGCAAATTGAATCGAAGTCGCTTTCCGATGTTAAATTCAGCTGACATTTTCTATTCATACGAACATGTGACGTTGCATTTGGTATGCAATAACCCGGCATCAACAACATTCCGTGTTATGGAACTTTGAAACCTAACAAGATTTTAACTCTTTGATATACGAATTAAACTGCAAAACTTTATTATTGTATTTATTGTATAATGACAATCGTTAAACATTCTTTAACACTTATGTAGGTGTCTAAACAATTATGTTTTCTTTTTATAATTAAAGGGCTTTTTTCGCACAGCGAATATGCCTGTAGCGATTCTTAATTTTATGAGCAATACAATCAAAAAATAGTATTAAGCTCTTTTCTTAACATAAATATTAAAAAGAAAACACAAATTTGCGATTTGTTGTTCACGTCATATCAATGACAAAATTACATGAAGATTCAGACGAATATATGAAACATCTCAGTTGCCTAGAAAACTTAGACGCAAAACAATAAAACTATCCGAGTTTATTACGCGTTCACGAGTTACGTAGGAAAATAAGCGGGTGTTTATTGGCATGACTTTTATACTTTTGTTTGTTTCAGAGTGTCCTCCTGATATATGCATCGAGGAAATCAGACCGGAGCTGCCGGCGGCGCCGCTAACGAGTGAGAATTTTATACTTTACTTTTATATAAAGAAAAACACATTTTTATACTTTCAATTCCACTATATTAACACTTTTTACAATTATTTATTTAAACACGACCGGGTTCGTACATCATCGTTAATGAAAGTATAAAAATGTATTTTTCTTTAAGTATCACATTTTTATACTTTGCATTGCATGCAATGCCATCAAGAAGTATCAATATAAAGTATACTTGACTTTGTATTGTTATTTCTTGATAGAATTTTACCTCATCTCTATTTGAGGATATAAAATAAAAATCTTTAAATAATTAAAAAGTAGTTTTTTTATCTATACCAAGGCAAAAGGATGTTCTTATGGGGTTATGTTTAAAATGTATTATGAATGTAAATATAAATTAGAATTTTCTCATTACTAAAAATAAAGATGCTGCAAAACTTAAAGTGCTACTCCTCGAATACTAATAACTCTTCCAAACTTCATTCATTCATTCATAATAACTCATCCAAACTTGTATGAACGTTCGTTGCGTAATGAACATATTATAGGCTTTAATACTTTATTGGGAGTAATTTTGTCAGTATGTTGACAATCTATATCGATTGACATTTTAATTGTGTGTGCTCAGTAAACACGGCGAAAATACCAACTTATGTTACCAGCATGGCAGAATTAATTTTTAGATAACAACATTTATGTGGGCGAGATTAGTAAAATTTATATGGCCGCGTTATTTTTAAAATTTTTTACATTCAATCATTATTTGTTACGGAAAAATTACGTCACAATTTTCTTATCTCGACGACAAGGATATTTTGACAAGTGGGTGATTTTGCCACGAGGATATTTTTTACTTTTACCGTCCATTAGAGGGATTATCACCCTATTTCAGGAAAATTTGTACTGTAATAAACCATTCATATCTTGAATGATATTTAAAAATAAATTAGGAAAGAAAATTCAATTGCAAATATTATTTGTTTGAAATTAGTTAATAAATTTTGCGGAAAAATATATTAGAACCAAAAGTGATATTTAATTAAGAATTGAAATGTTGTAGAACTCAAACAATACGTCAGCTATAAGTTTTGACTTGATTAAAACAGAGCTTTACACAATATTTAGGCGTAGATAAAATGAAGTATAAACAATCGTGCTCGTTTTGGTCATCTCTTTAATTAAATGTTTGCAAATGTCGATTATTATATAATACTAGCTGTTCCACATAGTAAGGTTTTTGTAGAGCCTATATCACTAAGTGAAGATGCAGGCATGCAAAAACACAAATATTTTCTGTTCATAATATGAGTACGGAAGTATAGATTATCATATGATGTATTCAGTTAATATAAACTACACTTAGTTTCATGATACTATGTAATAAAAATAATCACTAAGCATTACTCGTATAATATATTATACTAACTGGGTATGTAGCTTCCCACGCAGTGTTTAGCTCATTAATGTCTAATAGTTAATTATCTAGATGCGCCTCTAATATATGAGAATGCATTTTATGAAACCCATTATGTTTATTCAGAAAAGTGTTACAAACTATTAAAATATTTTATTTTATTGAGGATGGAAATATCGCTTAGCTAACAATATTAAAGTTTGGTAATAGTTTTGAGAAATATGTTTTGGTATTGACAATCGGAATTTATCGTATGCACTAATAAAACATTTTGCAGTGTTGAAATTGGAATAACGTTTGTTCACAAATTTATAAGTTTTCTAAAACGATCATATACATTGTTTAAGATCGTTTATTATATAACTAGCGACCCGCCCCGGCTTCGCGCGGGTACAATACTGAAACTAAATACACTACAGTCAAACTGTAAACGTTGTATATTAACGACATCACATTAGAAACCTTAAAAATAACAGTACTTCTACTATTTAATGGATTTTATCGTACATATAAACCTTCCTCTTGAATCACTCAGGGACACAGAAAGCGACTTTGTTTTATACTATGTAGTGACTCATACATATTTTTTGTTCAAAACGTAAACAGATGCCAAATGAAAGCATAATATAATATTTTCATTTCTCTAAATCCCAGACAGTCGTCTGGAGTGTCCCCTAAGAAGCTCCCAGATTATTACATTTGAAGCTGCCAGCTCAGAGGGTAGATATGTACCGGTAAATAACGTGAATCATGTAAATTCAACATTGTCACACATTTATTAACTTAACGAAACATTTATATACCAACGCTTTGATGAATAGATCGATCTGCTATATCTATACTTTGTTTGTTTAACTTCGCTAATCTTCCTAATTTTCACTTTTCATCTGTTCAGTTAGAACTGAAGGCAAAACTGTATGACACCTTTTAGGCTACTTTACAAGTATATCGGGGAACAGTTTTATTTCAAAGTAGATTCAAGATCTATAGATTTTAAATACTTTATTGCACACAAACATAACATAACATAGACAGAAAATATAAGTTAACAAAGAATACATGTACAAGAGGTGGCATTATCGCTAGACAGCGATTTTTTCCAGGCTACCTGTGGATACAATATTGGATTTTAGTATATAATTCAAAGTTATAAGCAACATGACTGGTATGCACGCTTGCAAGGTTAAACTAAGATTCGTTTTTTTAAAGCAATTTAACAAAGACAAAAGTGACGTTTTAATTTGTAAAGCTTAATGAGGACTTTACTGATATTATTTTTTGTCATCAGGTGAAGACAGCGACACAGCAGACACAGAAGGTCGAATATCTTCAGAAAATTCTCCTTCCAGACAACGACGGGCGGGCATACTAAAGGGTGGCAGATTGTGGAAATCCTTAGACAACGATAGGGACAGCAATGAACAGGTAATAATAATAATAATAATAAATCACTTTAAGTAATCTGAACGATTGTTAAGGAATTGGTAAGAATACGTGTCACCATATAACGGTAGCGTATAACGGCCATTTTCAATAATGTATCAATGATTGTGGATAGATTGTTAGATCAAATTATAAGATATTAGATAGACAAAAGTCATAGCAAATTTATCCGTCGTTAGGATATTTAAATCAAAGTAAGTGCAAAAAGATACATTTGTCTGACGTTAGTAAGTAAAACAAAGGATAGATAGAATATTGAAAACGGCCGAATGACAGATAGATATAGTACGTAAGGAATAACGTAGGTTTCTTTAATGAAAGAAGTTTTAGATGAGATTCGACAATAACTGAAAGTATGGGCCGAAAATTCTCACAATTGTACAAATATCTTACACCCGTATTCTAATACGTATCTCGAGCATTCCTCAACTTCACTCAACCTCTTTCAAAGAAAATTTACATTCTGAGTCGGAAAAAATTCTACTAACTTGAGAAAATTTCGAAGAAGAAAATTTATTACCTCCACCTAACTAAAATAGTAGCTTCTTAGAATACGGGTGTTATTAACTAATTATAGTCCACGTAGCCATTATTGAACTTATTGTTAGTATATAATATGTCAGCAAAATGTCGATGATATGCGTATTAATGTCAAACCCAATATAGGAAAAGTTGATGACCCACTAAGCCGGTCTTATTGTGTGCTGGGACTTAAAATTAGCGGATTAGCCTTTTATCGGCGTCACAATTGACCTCTTTAGACCCGACATTATCTAAATATTATGCTTCCCGTGTTTTGTAGACCAATCTTCTGCTAATATCATTATTTTTTTGTAGATCTATTTACAATTGTTTTCCATTTTTTGATATAGCGACAAATTTACACGGATGTTTAATAACTTTATTTTTACGCGAAACTATTTTATATAAAGTTAGAAAAATCAAATAGAATGACATATTTATATTTCATTTTATAAAGTAAAACCAATATTTGCATTTCGCTGATGTTGGCTCTGTTTAAATAGCTATGTGTCGGGAAAAAACAAATCGTCGTTTGTAAATAAATTCTGGAATAACGGGCTTCCCTTTCAAATCAAAAAGATTTGATTTATTACTTTGACATCAAAGCTATTTATGTTAAGTGTTTACTACTGTTTGAAATCAATCTTCATAAACGAGATAAATTACGAGTGATTTTCTTTATATAGAAATATCTTTGAATAGATAAGTATAAAAGTTTTAAAGGAATATTCAGTACTACTAATATAGCCTGGTGTGGACCCTACCTAGTTTGATTGGTAATCCTATCTATTAATGTACATTATTTAGGTTTTAACAGATTAATACAGTTGTTTCTCACATTTGACATAATTATTTTTATAGTGATTTATTAAGCCTTTTCTTGTCTTAACAACTTTTAAAACCTCGAATTTTTTCCTAGAATGACGATCAGCGATCAACTACGGCTAGCGACGAAGACGGTTCAGTTACCCCACGCTCAGTGAGATTTGTTGAGAGGCCGAAGGAAGCAGAAGAAGACGACAAACAGAAGACAGCAACAGAACTGATACAAACACAGACAGACAACGAAACTTCACAGAAGGACAATGTTACCTCAGCACATCGGTGAGCATTAATTTAAAGTACAAGGACTTATCGTACAGACGCGACGCTTCGGCTGCATTCTAGTTGATAGGATTCAAATTCAAAGTTCAAATTCAGAATGTTTGTGTCGGTACGTAATTCAATGACAAAAATTTACCATGACACAAAGGTTGCCTGAACAGGGTAGTTAATACGTTTAATAAAGCGGCTAATTGAACTCGGCTAGATAATGTAACCTAGGTTCATTGGTAGGTTCGCATAAAATAACGACTAGAATAAGACGAAGACGTCTTAAAGTTTGACACAAGTAATCTAGATGAAGTTTACAAGAGGTCGAAAGGAGCAGGTGAGAACAAAAAACAAAATACAGCAAAATATCTGACATGTAATGAAATGTACGGTAACATCAAAATATGTAAGATTAAAATTTCATAAGATTTGACACAACAAATGAAGGTTAATCGGTCACAATCACACACAGCTCGGTCCGTTTTGTATAGCTACTGTAGACACAATACTAACAGAACTCTCTAAAAGTCATTAATGAATGTTACACATTCATTTCGACTGTTTGTATTCGTAAATTATGGGTGCCAACTTTTTTCTACTGTCTATAAAACCACAATGGTAATTATCCCATAGTGCACGCTCATATATTTTGGTGTGACCCTGTATATATGAAATTTGGCATGAAAACGTATTTAATAAAGTAATATGCTTTGAAAACTTTTTAATAGATAGCATTTTATAGCACACTACATTTTGTTTAACTTGTATAACTGGTTATTATTACTTTATTTATCAACGATTAGCAGATTTAATTTAATAATAAAAAATATTATTTAATTTAGAAGCACTATTTTTAAATATACTCATTGAAATATCTTAATAAACTAACATATATTAAGTTAAGCTTTAACTAATTAGTGTGCTTATATGACACAAAATTATTGATTTAAATAGTGGCTCGAGCTCCAAGCTATACCTCTAGAGCGATGCAATGTATAAATCAAGACTTTTGATACCACCCTCAGCTATATTCATATGTTAATCACCTATTTAACGCTCATACCTTCGTAACCCCTCATCTTCAAACTCAACATTATCTTTTGTCTAAACTATTCACCTACCAATTTTTATTAATATACTATACTTTATTAATATACGATACTTTAGTTATCGTCGCACACACTTATTCATGCTCACATACAAACATACTATTTACATCAATAAGACAATAATAATGGCCCTGGGAACGCACTATTACAAACCGCCTATTGGCGTTTAACACCAAAAGTTGTCTACAGTTGGTGCCCATTCTCCTCCAATCTACAGACATCATTATTACATCGCATTTGATCTAGGTCGGAATTGACACGAGGGATACGAGCGCGAGGTGTTCAAACCAATATATTGTTATTGCTTCCCACCGGCTGCGGCGGGCAAATAATACGGCGACAGGCGGTTTTCATCGCTCCACCGTCTGATATGATGCCGCAATAATATTCATAGTTCTCTTTCTCTCAATAAACCGAACAATATTCTTGCCTCGTTTGATGTAATATTAAATTGTGTTGAGCCAGGTAAATTCATTGAAAATATATTTATGGTTCAACAATACTTGACTGCTTTGTTTAAACTTAGCCGTATTAATTAGATTTCACATGCAGATGCGATTTTCAAATAATATTGAACTCGAAGAAAAGTTCTAGCACTTTGCTCTTTGCGGGACGTGTCTCATTTACAGTTCTATGAAACTTGTAGTTCAACTTTAATTGCTTACTTGTACTTGCAAAATCATCATTAAAGTTGTCGTTAAATTTTAAATTCAATTTCACCGTTCAGTTCACAGAAATAAATAGTGTTACGGTATGTTAGTGGAACGCGTGTCGACTATTTAAATTTGTTTTTTATTTTATATTCGTTTATTTTAATTGATGTTGTCACCGTATTGCGTTGAAAATGTTGTCTTGTTATATCTCGGATTATAATTTAAAAAATATAAAAACCATTTCATATGCTGGAAAATATCAGTGATTATAAAGTTTGGATGATTCGAATTTAAGAATGTTTAAATTTTACGTTGTATAATAAACTAAAAATTTAAATATATTATCATTCAATAGATTTTATGGTTGTGCACTTTTACAAGACGAATAGTAACATATAGTAACCATGTAAATCACGATCTACGATTCTACGCCATCCATCACTAACAGCAAATATTGGGATTCCATACGTCGTCCCAATGTTCTGGCATGATATGTTGATAGGTATAATTGAAACGCTTGTCTACCACGAAATGCAGCACAGCATTTCGTCAAATGCTCTCGCTGTTTAAAACTAAATTTTAGGCTTCGGAAACATTATTGTATCCGCTTTGCAGCAGCATTAGTAACATTGTAAACCGTGTTATGCGCCTCATAATTCATTCCATCACATATTCCATTCCCATACCTGTCAGCCTTGGTTAATATAATTGACATGGACATCTACCACGAAATGCCGGGGGTATTTCGTTGCATGCCCTCTGTAACGTTTCGAGTTTTAGAAGTACGCAGACCAAGATATGCGACATGTAATTCTTTGCTTCACAAGCTGTACTTATTATCTACATCTGAAATTTGGTTTAGTTATGCCAGGAGCATTTCTTAGTTCCCCGTAACGTTTAAAGCTTACTGCGTATTTAATTTCATTTTGGTCTACGATAGAATATAAAGTTTGCATTGTTTGTATGATCAAGCCAAATATACACATTATAAGTATACACCCATTCTTTTAAAAATCCTATAAGATGCAATGGTTAACATTTAAGTGTTACTGATCTGGTCTTCTCTTACGAGACATGGAAGATATTTTTTTAAGAAGACAGAAATTTATTTCAAAGAAGACAGTTTAGTTTATCTCATTGGTCTTTGTGATTACATACTGCAGCTATTCATATTTGTGTGCCGCAAAATTCCGAATAATAACCGTTATTCAATATTTCGTTTTAGCTTTTACCGTGTTGAAAATTACAGACAGTTATTTCATAGCTGGTAAAATATTGAGTTTTATTATTCCATAGATAACAATATTTTTATTTTGTATGTTTTTGAATTTTCTCGCTTCGTTTGATATTACTTCGGCATGATAGGATGTAAAAGAAGCAACAAAATCTTTTCGCGTCGAGTTGAAGGATGAAAGTGTCAATTAGTCAATAAGAAGTCGATATTCTAAAGTGAATTTTAAACTTTTTTAATTACGTAGTTCAATTTGTCTGTTCTGTGGGTAAATTCTATTAATTTTAAGGAAGATGAAAATCTCTGGTACATTGTACTATTTATATTAATAAAATACAATTTCAATAAAGATCTTTAATGCAATAAGGGTTGTTGAAAACTACATAGTGAAGAATTGAGAATATTAAAACAGTAATTTCGTGTTTTCAAACATTCAGATACTTCCGTTTAACTTAATTTTTATAAAGGAAAAACCTTAGGAATGGAGTAACAGATTATATCACCGTAGCAACTTTTAATTAATCTTTGGGTATTCAATGCCGCGTCTTTACTAATCGAATAAATCAAGTTGCTCTTGCATTTTTGCCCAGAGCTTTTATCCCGTTTATTTATTAAGACCACAAAAGAAAATGCACGGAGATTTTCTATTTATTCCACCTGCCAACTCGAAGCACGTTCACAAATATTGTAATAGAATCATAGGTAATATTTTACTTCCTGTATATTTCTCAATAGCGCATTCTTCTGAGTGGTTCATAGTATTTAATATAGTTCAGTAGTAGCTGTACATTATATGCTAAAATATCCATTGTCGAAATTTCAATATCACCGTGAAAGCTAAATGAATGGTCATTCGGATGCAATTATGCAATATGCATTGACAGAACTATCTAGTCTGTTTCATAACAAAGGCACGTGGAAGCAAATAGCTTATGCAATTTTCTATTATTGTGTTATATAGTCTGAGTTGGAATCCCTTGAAACAAAAAAGCAATATAATGTCTTCATAAAGGAATAATATATATAGTTATAGCAGCATTTCTTAGTTTATTATAGGTGTACAGCATCGTTAAGATATGTATTATTGGTATTAATTCATTAATTGACTGCTTCGTTGGTCTAGTGGTTGCATCTTTAACTACAGATCGAGGGGTCTTTGGGTTCGAATCCCTGGGTGGGGCCAAAATAAATGTTATTGGGATTTTTCTGACATAGAAATCTCAGATACAGCCCTGAGTCTGAAAGTGCCTCAGAGAGCACGTAAAGCCATCGGTCCTGCGCCTGACCTCGGTCCGGTGACCGTGTCGGTCTGCCGTCCCATCGGGTTATGAGAGTAAAGGAATAGGGAGTGCACCTATGTTAGTGCACAAATGACTATAATATCTCCTGCGTAGCTGGCTAGACTCAATAGAGATTGGCCACCATGGGCGAAATTGGTCAGGGGAGCTATTACTATTAATTGAAGAGATTTCGCCGTCTCCTATACCATGGAAAGTATACACAGCTATAGCTAGTTAGGCAACTTCAACAATGATTAATGGAAATGTAGGCATAATTGCGACTGTAAGTGGTTAGCATTTAATTGATTCCGTGCGGATCCAATAGAACAACGTATTAGCTGTGATTTGCTTGATCGAACTAATTGGCCGGTGGAGTTTACACGCTGTTGTTTCTTTTGTGTGCGGTGAAATACGGCTCGGGGTAAATCGCAGTGATTTTTCCAGCGGCCGCAACTTGTATGGATTTTTCTAGCGTATTTGTGTTTGCTGACTGCGATAACGGATATATCAGTGTTGCGTTACGGAAACTTTGAAATGTATTTAGATGTGAAGGAAGCTTTGTACCTTTTTTAGGACTATTATGCACAGGGAGATATATGAAATTTGGCATTTATATTTATATGAATACCGAATGTATAATGCTGTTTTTTTATTATTTTATATCGAAATTCGACCAGTAGGATAGCACAAATACACGTAATTGGCCTGAGACTCAACTACTTTGAAATAAATATTTTTATGCAAGAGCCATTTACAAATGATAAGTGGTGATCCCGTGGTCACAATATTAAAATATGGGACGAATTTTCAATCCGTTTTACTGATCAATTATTATTTAGAAGTGATCATACCCTGCTAAACTCAGACTTTTTTCTCGTCTCCATCCATTATAGTAACCAGGATCTCTCGATTGTAACGCCTTACGCGCTAACCGCATAACCAACGAGGCGGTTCCGTGATATTCCAAATCAAATCTTCATGCTATTTATTTCAATATTTATATCAAAGATATATTTAGAATTTGTAACATTCAAATATTGAAATAGCTTATAGATTTGTTATGCAACATCACAGGACGATCGTAACGTGTGTTCCGCTTGTATTCCCGCTGACGTCTTCATTCAGTTTACCTGCACGAATACATTTTCTCATTTCAATTATATTTTACGTTGATATTGCCATTTTACACGTGGAATAACATTATGATTAAATATTATATTTTATTAATGAGTAAAAATACTTTTTAAAGGATTTTTAACGCGACGTTTCGAACACTTTACAGCGAAAGTACTCGCGTAAGAACGAACACAAGAAATTACTATTTCATTTTTGTTATTTTCTTTTATTTAGTTAGTGATCATATAATCCTTTAGGTCTTTTTGAGTTGACTGTCTATTTGTCTTTTGTTTATTTGTAAATTGTAATAAAATAATAATATTATGTATTTGTTAGTTTTACTAAGAAAAATATAAAGGATTATGTATCTGTATTAGATTGTCTAATTAACTTGTTAAATATGGCAATGTTCAACGGAGTAGTCTGTGGGAGTCAGCGCGCGTGAACGCACCTCGCTGTTGCACCTTTATAATTTCGATCTGATTGTCGTGTAATTCTGCTTCAAAACGCCGAATAAATTTATCCTGGGTGATTCAATCTTTCATTTCTGGAGCCATCCCGAACACCAATTATAAGGAAACTATCTATTAATTACACGTCTGATAATACAGTCGTATTTAATTACGAAACAATCTGAACACTTATTTAAAACAATAACTAAAAAGTTTTTACTATTAATGAAAGGGTCTTTTTGAAGTTGACCTGATTCATTTGAAAAAGATAGACAATTAATAGTTTAATCAATTCTGCCGTATAAAATTAGTTATAAATATGGAAGTTTATGAGGATTAATGTTTATTTTACTATATGTTACTCTTTCTTGTAAAGTCAAAGTTAAAGTCAAAACGTTTATTTTCCAAATTGGCCTCTTTCGAGGCGCTTTAAGGAACTATTGAAAAACTATTGAACATATTTAGATGACACTTTAAAGTTGTATATTTATAGCTCATACACAGAATAAAATATCTATAAGCTACAATTTATAATGATTCCACATAATGAAATCCATAGGCAATAGCTAATATTATAATGATATATCGGTTTATCGTTCAATCTAGCCATTTCACCGTCTGACACCCACGCGGTTTTCAATTTCAGCACATATTCCTATGAGACTTGAGACGTCAAATATATCACAAGTAATGTAATGTTTCGTACAGCAATTTTAATAGTAGGGGAGCCCAAGAGGGGGATTTTTGTATCTATAATCTGAAAAAGAAAACGCATCTTTTCTTATATCAAGTGTGCATACAAGGTAGGGGTATATTACTGTGGCGTCACGTGACGTCACAAATCCTAAATCGCGATGTTGAAATGTTTACGGCCGGCCAGTCCCTTCCTCCACATTACGTTTTATAAGGTTTCTCCCCATATGATATTTACGACGCGCTCGAGTAACTTTAGTATTAATATTCAAATTGTAAATATTGGACGAATTATTTTTCCGAATTTGGAACACACTCTTAATATTAATCTACGAGTAAAATTGAGATCAAAAATGTATTGTTCGCTTTCTTTTAGGATATTAGAAAATTGCTGACTTATATCTGTACAGATATAAGTCAGCAATTTTCTAATATCCTATCTGTATCTGTACAGATATAAGTCAGCAATTTTCTAATATCCTGTATACTTTATATTGTAACATATTCTTGGGATTGCATTTTATCACTGCTATTTAATATATTAAACCTTCAACACATCAACTTCATCTATAAAAAATAAAAAAAAAATATAATAAATCAATTTAATTGCTTATTAATATCGAGCTTCGAATAAGTGATACATTTAACATTTCAATGACCTTTATATATTTTAATGAGCATTTTATTAATAAAATTTCATATTAATTATGTGCCGAGTAATAGCGTTCGAGTAGTAGCGAGATTGCGTTCCATTCTACGTTATAACGAAATACAATATTATACCGTCGACGTCTTCCACGCGGCGAACTTTTAATGAAGCATTGTTGGAACTGACGTCAGGTTTACTTGCAGATTGGAAACGCCATTAATACTTACGTTGAATGCGCCCAAGACCAACTCAGCGGTACAACAATTATTTAATAGTAATCGACCCCCGCCACCGGCCATCGAGCCTCAGCTAATAACCTCGGAAACTTTACGGTAAGTACTTTCTGTTATACTAATTTCAAACATTTGTACGGATAAAAGTTTAACCAAATTGATGGCAACTTTGAGCATGCTTGAATAGCAGTCTATTTAACCCTTTGTGTAATAGTGATTTTAAGTGCTAAAAGTTGTGTTTCGGTTAACGTGATCAATAATGAAAGCTAATTACAGTTTCAGTGTGAATTTTATGCTAATTAGCGACAATACAATTTGAGATTCGGGATTATTTGTGGACAAGGTTATTTACGTTTTTGGACCTGTCACTGTCTGTCTGTCTCTTCTACATATTTTAATGTCATTTTACAAATTGAGTTCACTTGTATTTACTAAATTTTAAATTGTATAATTCACTCAGTATCATTACAGTTTTGTTTGATGCTTATTGTTACAAAAATATATTAATTTCTTTTAATTTCAAAGAACTAAAACTAACTAACCTTTTGTGCCTTTTACCGTCTACCAAACCGAAATACTGTTAATGAAAATTCTAGATTTTCAAGGAATATGTTTTCCAGTGCATGGGACGCCGGAGTCAGGCCTAAAACTGAAGACACGGCAGTGAGACGCGTCGCGGAACGGAACGCTCTGCGATGCTCGCTTCTCAGAAGTGAAGCGAGGAAAAAGCAACAGCCTAAGGTAAGATTGCTAAAAATAGATTTCTTTTATCCAGAATACCTTGAAATATTGATGTTTTTTTTTATGTAACAGCGGGCAAGCGGAGCGTGCGGTTCACCTAACGTTAAGTTGCTGACCGCAGCCCATGAACATCCTAAACAGCAATCAACAATGTTGCCAACTTATTTATGTACATTTTTCTACTTAATTATAATACCGGTACATTAATTTCACCGTTTTCTCTTCTTCGACGATGATTCATGACTGAGGGTCGTAACCAATTGCTTGCATTTTTAAACGACTTTCAAAAAAACGGAGGCCGTTTTCAATTCGACCGTATTTAGGCTCTCCAATATTCCGTTTCAGTCTTTATACACAGTTGTATTTTAGTTAAGTTAAATATTTATTACGGCAAAAGAGAAATGCTGCATGTTGTCGTTGCGACAGCTTGAAAGGCGCTGCAATCTTAATAAGCTGTTTCATGCGGTGGTGAAGTTAAACTTGTTGAACTAAAGAATACTATTTCTTCGTTTAAGAAAATTCAAAATCAAATAACTTTCTAGCTTTATCATATACTAGTTGTACCGCGCGGCTTCGTTTCCGTAGCATAATGTTATAACACCAATAAGCCTTTGTTAGTCGTGGATAATGTAGCTTTCGAATGGTGAAAGAATTTTTAATATTGGTCCAGTAGTTTTTGAGCCTATTGATTACAAACAAACAAAGTTTCCTCTTTATAATATTATTGTAGATAACTTACTAGCTTTATCATATACTAGCTGATCCGCGCGGCTTCGCTCCCGTAGCATAATGTCATTTATATAGCCTGTGTTACTCGTGGATAATGTAGCTTTCGAATGGTGAAAGGTTAGTTTCACATTATTTAAGAGTAAATCCTGAATTAAACGTCGTACAAAATGTTACAGTGTGATTTTGTCTACTAGAGTTATAACTGGCATAGATAAGCTTTACGACCTCACCTTATCCTTGGTCGTTACACGTGAAATGCCCAAATACACAACATAATACAAATATGTTTCGATGTATCATACGTAATATCCTGAGGCCAAACGTATCATTTTCGTTTAACGGTTTTTATTATTTAACATTTGATTCAGGCATAAATAATATTTATTATTTGAAACGCAAATATCGCTCATAAATATGAAAAATATTTTTAAACCAATTTTATTGAATTGTTTGATTTATTATATTCATTTAACTTTTGTGAAAGGTATCGAACATTTATGAATCTATGACGATTATAATTGTTGTATATTCTTTCATTTGTAGGTCACTTGAAAAATCCTAAATGTCTTGCCTTAAAACTTATATTTACAAAATAGTTTTAAAGAAATTAATACTATATTCTGTCAGCGGCTTCACTCGCATTCAGGAACAAAAGTGGTGGGAGAAGAAATTTTTATACACCAGATGTTAAGTTAAAAGACAAGTACATCTGTAAAAACCGCATTTGAAGCGGATCAGTAGTTTTCATGTGATACGCGCATAAACATATATGTACATGTTGTACCACCATCTTTTTAATGACTTTAATGTATTCTACAGTTTCGTTAAATGTATATACATATTCAAGCATTCAGTGCTATAAATATACGATTAAACCGAATTCACACGAGCTTCTACAAAATTAGAGACATCTATTATCTACTCAATATCGCATGCATATGTATATCAGAGCCATTCAGTTGAGTTGAGACCAGTATTCCGATGACCGAAATAGCATCTGCAGGGAGTACCTATGCACATGATTCAAATATTTTTAATTAACAGTATTTTAAGCAATCTATATTCCATTAGGTTCTCCTTCATGATAATAAGTGCAAGACACAAAAGGATTGGAAAAAGCAGTTAAAACGCAACGCTTTAAGTCGCAATAGATTATATCGATAACAATGTCAACAAGTGTATTGTTGTTGAATGTTTGTGATTGAATTAAGTTATATTGTCCCATTGATTTATTTTAAGTAAAATATACAATAGTAATAAATTGCGGCCCAAAACATATTAAATTTTTATTTGTTTATGAATACATTGACATTACGTTAAGCGCACTAGAATGGCGTTTTTTATGAAATGCTGGCCTGGTTTTTTATAGGCCTTATATTTTAGAGCTACTTGAAATCATAGTTTGTTTTTTTAGATATTAGATTTTTTATATTTATAGTACACTGATGAAAACTATAGTAATTATAATAAATACATGCATTTTCCATACTGTCTCAGTTACATATTATTATAGGCCTTAATTTTGAGATAACTTTAGTAACTATCTTATGCTCTAATGTCATAGAGAAGCCATATTAATTATAGGAAATAATAGAAAATTAAATAAGGTTTCCGGTAGACAAGGACACTTGAAATATATAGAAATAGTCACAATTAAATTTTATTCCGACGCTTTCCACAACTAATTAAAGAAAAGGGCTTTTCAATAAAAAATTTAATAAATATTACATTTATAATATTCGTAACGACCCCATTCAGTTTCCAATTTAATTGTTCATATTAAATTAGCGAATCCGCGAAATTTAGGGCACATTTAAATCTGCCTTGTTATTTATATTTGAAAAGGTCAATCTATTCACATCACATAAAGTCAATCTGAATACTGAAACTAGAACTCAGGTAAATGATTTGATAATAGGAACTATATTTACAGCAGACTATGTTAAGCTTATAAATGCATAGTTTAGTATCCAACATTTTAATGTATGAATATCTTCATAAACAGGCTTCATAGCTTAACGAAAGTAATGACTTTTTATTCAGACTTGTGACAGAATTTTTACCTCAAATGCTTTGATAGTCAGATGCTTCTCATGACCTTTAAGTTAATTGAATGTCCACGTGGAAGCAAACCTATGTCATATTTATTAAGATTCACTATCTATGCAATCGTATCGCTTTATAATCTATTTTGGTCGAAGCAAGTAGATGAGACTTGAGACGTAAAGATAATGAAACAAAATTCGTTTTTGAGAAGTATAATATTAATTTTCTGTACAATATTACTGAGTATTTTTGGTTTGATGAATTTCTTATTCTACCTTCATAATAGACTTATATTAAATTTCGTCTAAGGCGTAATACGTGTACGATAAATATTTTATTTTTTACGGTAGTCATGAGTACCTACATCTACACTATAATATAATAAAGAGAAAATCTTTGTTTGTTTGTTTTTTTGTTTGGTTGCAATGTGTAGGCTCAAAAACTACTGGACCGATTTTAAAAGCTACATTATCCATGAGTAACGTAGTAATGGGCTATTTTTTATATGCTACATATATAACATTATGCTGCGGGAGCGAAGCCGCGAACAGCTAGTTTTCAATATAAAAAGTTCCGATATGAAGTTTATTATTCTTTATTTTATTATTTAAAAATTTATTATTTTAGTGATAACTGGCGTACATGCGCGCGATTTAAACTAGTAATTATGCGAAATCAATTATAAAGCAACTGAGTACTATTATAATAAAATACATTTTGATGTTTATTTATTTATTGAAACTATTTCTATAAATTGTAATTTATTCATTTTGATAGCCTTTCATAGGTATGCACTCATTTCAATTTACTTCGATATGCCTACAGCGTAAAGAAATGTTTAATTATTATTGTTAACGATTAAATAGATAGAAGGGTCAAACATTTAAAATTTAGATTCAAACATGTATACAAATTTCAGTTTCAGCCTTGACGTTCGTTATTACGTTCGTGCCGTAAAGTTTGACGCAATGAAAATCGACCCAAACCCTTAATCAACAGCTCGTGGGAAATTATACACAAAATACTATGTATAAGTGCTGCCTATGAAGTTTAAACGATCTAATTGATCGTCTCAACGGTTCAGTAGCTCGATACAAAGTGAACAAAATCGTAGCTCAAAAATGGTTCAATAAAGCAGACGTAGACTACAACCATCAGGCTTATTAGAGGAAACAGGAATTCACTTACGACTAACCATTATGAATAATTTCAAAAAGAAACGCTAAAAATGCGACTTAAATTACTCACGTAACAATTTTTACAGTCACTTTATTATTATTATTCATGACATTGTTCATATCTTGACTCTTATTATAACTATTTTATTAACCGACTTTAAAAAAAAGTGGAGGTTCTCAATTCGAACGGTTTTTTTATGTATGTTCCCGTATATCTCTGGCATTTATGGACCGATTTGGAATTTTTTTTCTACATTCGAAAGATTAGGCCCATAGAAATTTGGTTTAAGTCTAATCATCCATGTGGAAGATATTCTAGGGAATTCTTCGAAATTCAACAGAAAGGTTAAGGTTTAATGATGTCTAAACCCATTAAACTCTATTTCTGAGACTGAGTTATGACTAGATGATGTGATTACTTCACAGGTCCTTAAGAAGGGAATAATAATTGGTGTTTTTACCTATTTTCATTTAAACAAAAAAATAAAAGTTATATTCTACTTTTTAGAGCGAGGCTCTATGTTTTGGCAAAAGCTGTTATTTTGGTATTATTGTTGCTCTGAAATTGAGAGTGAAAGGCCAATTCCTGCCTGTAAGCGGATTATTTGCTCGATGCCATATAACGACCCAAACAAAACACATAGAAGTTTGCTTTCCCGCTGTGAATTTTATTTACATATTTGCAGAGATTAATTGTGCTTCAAATTGTGTTTTATCGACACTTATATTGTTACGTTATTTTGTTTTCCACATTGATTGCTTTGATTAATTATTAATACCCTCAACGACGTTTGAGTGGGCGTCAGAGTTGGGACAGTTGTTAAAAGTCTCACGCCTTCCTTTTATTATTATTGATAGATTTATTTGCGTTCGAATTATAAATTAAGTCAAACATTTCAGGCTTTTATTGTTCGTATTGTATTTTAGCAGCATTTTATATATAACATTTTATTTTCGTAATGATTCAAAGCAAAAGTATACGCATGAGTGCAATTTCGTATCTCAGAAATATTGAGTGGGTGAGGATTTACATTCGTTTATGAAATTGATATAACTGGCTGCAAAACGATTTCCATCTACCAGGTTTATGTTTGATGTGTAAAGTTTATACTTTGCTTTTGGCCGAACTTTGTTTGCTTGGATGCAGAATTCGGACGTTTAGCCAGATATAAATCATCCCGTGTGTTAAGTTTAAGTTCAGACATAATCTATTAATGGTTCAGATTAAATATAAATAAATGTTACAAATGAATACAGAAAAAAATAGTTTCGTTCTTGGGATTTCTTCAACAGAGACAACTGGAATCCTGCATATGAAAGCTAAAAGCAATCCAATTCGAAAACCGTACATTTTCCATTTCATTTATTTGCAAAAGGAAAGCAATTTCCTTCGAAATGTCAAAACTAGGAGGGTACACGTACAAGCGGTTTAAATAAAAACATATCTATATTTCTAAGTTTGCCCTTTGGCGTTGTAGACGATAGTTTTTCCAATTTACTGAAAGTATTCTAGTACTTGGCAGAGTTAACGTTACTATTTTAAATTATCATTCCTTCGAGGGTTGAAAAATGTTACTTAAATGAAAAGGGTGAACGTGGTCTAACGAGCTAAAAACTCTATTGTATGACGAACAATTAAATTAAACTTCTGTTTAAATAATGTCTGGGTGTTAATATAACTATAGTATGTATGGATTTATAAAAAAAGTATGTTTTAAATATGTCTATCAGTTATCTAGTTCCTATAGTTAATAAAATCTCTAATACCCTTTCACACAGCATTCGTCAGCAACAACAAAAAAATGTTGATTACTTAACCTGTCATTTTAATTCGTGAACCTAAAATTTGATGCCACATCTCACATTTGACCTCATAATCGCTGAAAATTTTATCGAAGTTCATCTAAAAAGAAAAACATTGAAAGTCTATTTAATTTGTCTCTACTCGTGACTATTAAGTAATGATTAGCGATACTTCACGTAAAGGTTTAATACGACTTGCATTAAAGTTTAAACAATCGTTGAAACTCGGCAAAGTTCCGCACAGGTCTTGAAAGTTAAAATGTTTGTAGCTCCGAGAAAATAACTGTATAAAATTGTTTGTCAATCCAAGTTTCACTTAGTGCAATAAGTTGTGATATATAAAAAAGGTTAATATTTTTTTGACGTATCTGTACTATATTCAATCATACCTACGTTGACAATCATACGATAAAATAAGAGTGAAATAATTTCTGCCTTACTTGATAAAAATTATAGTTAATATTTTAAATGTTTACTTTTTATTCATCGACTTATTAATATTATTGGTTAAGTAGGAATATAACTTAGGTTGGCTTTTTTTTTTTATGGCATAAGGGGGGCACACGAGCAGACGAGTCACCTGATGTTAAGTGATCAACGCCGCCCATAAACGCCCACAAGTTAGGAAAACTCGTGGGTGCGATGCCGGCCTTTCAGATAGGTGTACGCTCGTTTCTTGAAGGTGTCCAAGTCGTATCCGTTTGGAAATACCGCATGTGGAAGTTGGTTCCACAAGGTTGTAGTGCGTGGCAGGAAATTTCTGCGAAAACGCACAGTGGACGATCGCCAGGTATCGAGGTGGCGGTGGCTTAGCTTAATTTAGCTAAATCAAACTAAATTTTTTGACCTATTTGTAATTTAATGATTTTAGATAACAGTTGTGTGAGCCTTTAATTGATAAATACATAAGCCTGTAATCTATAAATATGATATGTATTTATCAATCAGTTAAAACAAATACAACACATCTGCTTATAGGTTTAAAGACTACAATTCTTAATTACAAGATATAAATTACAGGCAAAAAAATTGTTTATTCTTGGCGTACCTATAATAATTAAATAATAAATGAATGAATAAATAATATTTTTCAACAACAGCAAGAAGGTGCGTCTCTAGCTGAGCGGATACGTCTGCTTACGTGTGACGTGGAAGATGAGCCAGAGGAGCAGCGATCTTCGCCGTCCGGAGCTAGCGTGGACAAGTTCTCCAACAGCGACAAATCTAGCGATAAATCCTTCAACGGTGTCGATAAGAGCAACGAGAAGGCGTTTGGGAGCGGTTCTTCCAGCTCATCGTCGTCGACGCTTTCGGTGCCGGTCCCGACGCGCCGGCCGCCGGACTTGGGGGACGTTCATCAAGAACCGCATAAGGTATATAAGGTAATTTCTACGTGTACTATATTGGTTTTTGTTAACGGTTTTTAATTGGCAAATTGGAAATAAATAATTAATATAGAAGATGAGAAAATATCCCTAATCTAAATAAACGTCAAATTTAATCCAATCAAAGACAAAATTTCTAACTCTACGCGTTATATTAATTGAATACGATTTCGGTTAGAATCTCCTATTGTTTATTCATTAAAATATTAAGCTTCATTACCATTGACTATCTTGATTATTTCAATTCAAATAAAGCAAGTTCGTCCAATACGACTGTCCTTCTAAATTCAATTTTTTCTTATTCTGTCAGCCGCGGCCGGAGCCTCGTAGGCAGTTCCTATCAACCCTCGCGCCGCTCACCGCGTGCGTCGGTAACGCAGCCCATCATGAGGGCTTCTACTACGTGCCTCCGGGAGACAGGAACACGGCGTCAAACACTGAGCTGGACATACATGAGACTAGCGACGCCCCAGCGCCAGATGTTTTAGCTGGGACGCCAGGTATGAATTCAGTGTTTCTTTGCCTAGTTGCTAGGGAGACGAGAAACGGCGTCAAATATCGAACCTGACGTGAGACACCCCAGCGCCTTTTGGGTGAAACATCAAGTGAGATTCATTCATAGACTAGCACAGCATCCAATACCGAGTTAGCCATATATGAAACGATTGATGCCCCAGCGGCAGATATCTTCGTTCTTCGACTTTTTCTCTAACACCACCTTGCGAAAACAACAAATACACAGAGTTATCGTCACTAGTTCATACATATATACGCTGGGGCCTCTGATGTCTTATATCGAACTCAAAATCCTTTGAGCTTCTATTAGCCTATATGTTGTGGAACAGTCTAGATATTTCTGTGTATAAAAATAAATACATCATTTATTTTTCTCCAATACGAGCTTATTTGTACTAGACGTCTCTCGTCTTTTTCGGCTCTGTTATTGAAAGGCTGAAAATGACATGCATGAAAGAATTGTATCTACGAAAATAACTTGTCTGTCTGATAGACATTGTAATAAAAATAAAGATAACTCCCTACGCCAAATATCGTCACTGTACAAATAACAATGGATCATCTTGAAATAATAACAATAAGTACTCAACGATATCTCAGTATAAACGTAACATAATATATCAAAATTTAATTGAGTAAGAATGTAATTGATAATATTGTATACAGATGTTTTTTTACGCCTAAGACCGTAAACATTTCAAAATATTGAACGCAAACTTAAGTCAAACAATCCCCAAATATTTATGAATAATATAATTTAAGCAAACATTTCACACGTAGGCACAATATTTGAGTTCTACTTGTTTAATAGTTTAACACTTATACCTAAAACTAGCAGACTTTTAATACCTAAAGCAACAACCTTAATTCAAGATAAGATTAATCTTACGTTCGTCATCGTAAGAAACATCGTCTCGACCTGGGTACATTTAGTATAGACTAATGCGTTCTTCACCCCTGGTGTTTATGAATATTCATAATCAGAATAATAATGAATAGGGCAATACACGTATATTTGTATTTATTTATTCAAATGTAGTTACTATCTATAAATTTCAATGATAAATTCTCTAACATTTTCAACATTAGACATATCTTAAGCCCATTTACTAAAAGATCTCTTCAGCGGATGGATGACGAACGACAATATAAAAGTGCTTTTTTAACAAAATATCCATTATTGGATTTTCTACCAAGTTGGCGAATAACAAATTGTACCAACAAGGAAAACAAAATGTTCGCTCCAATCGTTTGTCTAAATTCGGCACGTGAAAATATTTAAACTAGTTCTCGCAGTTTGAAAAAATCAAACCGTCGGAGCGGATTCGAAAACATTTTAAACTATACTTTTTCGTTGTATTCTAACAGTTACTGTGATTAGTGGAATGCAAGCTTTACTGCGTTAATTAAAGATATCTTTGTTTAATTATTGGTAACATTAACGGAGATGTAGAAAAAGTAATACGATATGAAAATCAAGTATTGACCAACACAAAAATGCAGTCCCATGTCCCCTATAAGAGAACAGGGTGGATGTTAAATCTGCTTTACTGATCAAATCTTCTTAAGGTGTAAGTAGGGGATCGGCTTTCTATGCCCAGCTAGACCGAGACATATTTTTCACGTATCCAATAAAGTATTTTTAATTTGTAGACATTATGGAAAATTATTGGTCAATTTCATAACCACCCTAGCTCTCCCGAGCATGGATCAACTAACATATAATAATTGATGGACAAATCAATGCGGCGATATGAACTAACGGCTAACCCAATCATTATTGGATGCCTGCGTAAACATTGACACTTTCAATTACGAGCGTAATCAAATCTTTACATTTAGGTATCTGCATTGCGTGTACCGACTATCATTTAAAAATAAAGCGTTACACGTTTTTTACATCGTGATTAAATAAATATGCGCTTCGTTATTTTTATGAGTTTACGGCCAGACTTTGCCTTTGACTGAGAGTATTCAAAAATCGTTTACCGGAAACCAAATATGTATATTTGTCCGAAATATTGCAAACTTTCAGCAAGCTTATAGTGATACAACGATGTCGATATGCTAATATTTTACGAAGTTATTTTGAACAGGTTAAACCCTAACTAACTTTTCTATCCCGCGATTTATTTTAAAGATTAAAGTACCTGCGCGTCGAACTTTAACCGTAGAGAGTCCACAATGTGCGGTAAATACTGGACTTCCCACGCTCTGCACAAGAATTAATTTAAAAGTAGCCTTATTCGCTCTAGCGAAGCAGCTTTAGATCTATTTATTATTTTCTTTGTCAGCTTTACCTTTTAATTAGAACAAGAATATAAGCCTTCTAGAATTAAATGGCTACAGCCAGGTGCGGAAATTTAAAAATACAATGGTGTTTTTCAACGCCTAGAAACTGGAAAATTTATACGAATAAACAATCTATTGAATTCTATTGCAATCGGTTGATTCCAAATAAGCTCAGCATTATCCGCTTTTCAATGGAAAACAAGATCCATCGAATTGTGAAGTGTATCAAATTAAAACCCATTTATCAGACATATTGACTAAATCACGTACGTTTCGAAGTTAACCTCGTGTCCGATAAATGCACAAGAGATTTTATATTCCACAATTAATCATTTTTCAAATGAACGATATGAAATGAGCGTGGAAAATATTAATTGATTGAAGTGGCTTGCATTATTGCTGTTTTCTATGATATCTAGGAAAGTAAAAAAACCTCTGATATTTATATTATCAAAGCTAAAATATATTAGGTATAATAATATATTCATTGATTGATCGAAGCGAGATTTCAGAGTCGGAATGGTCGTGCGATGACTGGAGCAAATTCGGCGGGTGGGTTAGGAAGAGAGGAGAGGTCAAATAGGTGAATTTTTGTCCGAGGATATCTGGAGTTTGTTCGATCTTGATAAAATTACGTAGATGAATGGTACAGATAACGAAAAAAATCGTGAGTAAAAAAATGGGCAAAAGTGGTGGAGGGTTAAAAAAGATAGGAAGGAGGGGGGTTGAAATAGGCGATCGTATGTTTGTATGTAAGTATGAAAAAGTTATTTGACGATAACTGGAGTATAGTTTATCCGGATCCTTACAACGCGAAGTCTAGCTCATAGCGAACCACTAATTATTTGAGTTATACGCTTACCAACACATTTTGCGATTCATTTTTATATATAATAAGATAAACAAAGAAAGTAAATAAGTGCATTTCCCTCACTAGGTGCCACAGAGAACGACGATAGTTTAGCGGCGTTCGCCAGAGCGTCGGCGCCTCGGACGGAGAGGCTGCGGCAGCGGTACGGCCAAGAGTCGCAGCCAGTCAGCAGCGATGATGAACATGATGACTATGGTAAGTCATAACAAATACATCTCTTGTAATATTATGCATCTGACTCACTAACGCTAATTTATCTATTCGATAACGCTTAACGTTCGGTAACTAGTAAAACATGTCGACATTATGTAATCAATGACACCTGTATTGCACACATGTTTATTTGCAAATAAATGTATTGATTTGAAAAAAAAAATGTCACTTGCGGTTCTGAGCAACGCATCTTTGTTAAATTTCGTCTGACACTTGTCTGACAGTTAACTTGAATGAGTTCAAAACTATTGACAATTAGATACTTAGAAAACGGGCATATTCGCTAGGTGCAAAGTAGGTGGTGGGAGAACCCGAATCGACCGCAGCGCTCACCGTGGCTAAAAAAGCAACTTACCCCAGACGATTTGTTACTTTTCACTTTTATAACTGATACGCGCGTGCTTTTAAAAATAAATAAACATGTTTATAAAATCAGATAAACATGGTTATAAAATCTTAAAGTCATGCTTATAAAAGCATGTTTATTTATATTTAAAAGTTCGCGTTTATAATAATATAAATTAGCTTTCCGCCTGCGGCTTAGACCGCGTGGAATACAAAATTCTGTACTTGGTGGTATGACAATTTATATGATTTAGAAACGTTAGTCTGTAAATATATCTTGTCAACACTTAATTTTTGAAAAAACCCCATTAATAAACTTCTATTTTTATTTTACAAGAACTATGGAATAATAGCGATATAATAACTGTTTTTCTTAATTCCAAATTATATCCTTAATGAAATATAACAAAAGTGTCACTGTTCATGTTTATATAATTTCAATAATTCTATTTGAAATATTAATATACTCTCAGAATGAAAGAAACTTGTATGTTTGCACGCATTTAATGCGTATTTGCTTATAGACGCCAATAATAACTTCTACATGTTGGTTAGTCTTTATTGTGCTTGGCCACCATGACGGTAATCTACTCTGGACATTAAGAGAATGCAAAATTTTTATTAGAAAGTATTGTGCAAACAATATTTCAAAAGGTTCAACTTAATCTACCTACGCGCATTGATATTTTTGATGGATCGCTTTAAACCCTCATATCTTTTTTTTTTGTTAACGGATTTGAATGAAAGAAACACTAAAACGTCTGCGGGGCGTGCCGTAATATATTATCGAAAACCGCATTTAAATCGGTTAAAGTTTTATTTACTTACTTTCTGTGAAGTCCGCCATGAAAAGCGCATCTATACTAATTAATTTTATTGATTGTGGCATGTATGTATGTATAAAAAAGATAAATATTAATAATGATGGTATAGATTTAGGTAGAAAACTAATAAATTACGTTGTACCATTGGAAATTATTCTTTGTTTATTGTTTTTCTTAATCACAGTAAGCTATTTGACATTTCTAAGTCCGCTGTAATTCCAACCGCTAGTTGGCGTTGTCATCACGCACCTTGCCAATAACAATTTCAGTATATTTAGATAATTAAAGTACTTATAGTGTAAACTTTAATCACTTAAAATGTATTATTAACTGTTAATGTACAGCTCAACTTACAGAAGACTATGCAAAGGTCAATTTGTGACTACTGAGCAATAATCAAAGAAACGGTTTTCAAATACTGTACAAAGTTTTAGCCGCAATAGTAATAACTGCGCGAAAACTATTACAGTCTACCGATCACGAAACATCACAATATTTAGGTTGATACAACAAACTAGAACAAGCTTTATTACTATCAAAAGTAGATAATGAAAAATACGGTCGAATTGAAAATCTCCTTTGTTGGAAGTCGTTTATAAATAATTAAGTGAAGCCAAACTCGTGTATCTACTTCACTTTTCATACATACGCACAGTCGCACACGCTATGCACACAAGCACAAACACGTGCCTCAAAGGGATGACATCAGCCTGTCCCGATGTAGCCCAAGATATCGAATGGACGGTGTCGTATCGATTTTGATCTATGTACCCTCTATTTCGTAGCATCTAACAATTAGTGTCTAAACTACTCTTATGTCCGGTCATAAAAACAAATGGCATTGTTTGAATTTGACATATTTCAAGTCAGGCAGCCCATTGTTTGTGCAGTGAAATGAGTGTACCTAAGACACAAACGGCCGTCGGGGTAGTTTAAATTAGTCTCACGTTGTTTAGACGGATGACAAATAACATGTTTGTGCATTCGTTTTATGTGCGTTCCTAACAGAGACATTTTCTAATTAATCTTTGTACAAACAATATATGAAAGCTTAATAGCATATTCTGGATAGAAAATGGGAACACTGCATGCGATTTATCATCGTATATCATAACTTGATATCCTACAAACAGTTCCCTTTCAATCTTATGTGAAATATAGATACGTCTCTGCATAATTGATCACCTATAGTGTCCATTTTAATCTAGAAGCGTATTTTCTCGATCTAATACTTTAGCACTAGCAATGCAAGATATGTTTTTCTTATTTGGACTGCAGGAAAAGTGATCGAGGTAGAGAACAATAGAATAATTTACCTTACAACTTTCTCGAAGTCAACTAACTAATTAAGTTCTCGGTGGCGCTGATCAACCTTTACTTTTGTTGTTTTTCTGTTCGAGCTCTAGTTGAAATAAGGTTTTCCTCCACAAAAACCGATAGCTGTATAAACTGAGCATTTGAAAAGATCAAATGGATGTCCTTTCAACGTCCGATGCTATTTACTACGACGTACAAATACAACTCCATACAATATCACAATAGAAATACGGCAACGTATTTCGCGTAATTGGAAAATGATATTAACGTTGTTGTCAAAGATAAATTGATTGCGTGTTGTGGATTTGTGAGTCAATTTGTCGCATTTTTATTCGTTTTTATTTAGTTAATAGCTTTTGCCCGCGGCTTCGCACGCGTAGACTACAAAATTAACATAGTTGTTATAAAAATGATGTTATTCATTTTAAAATTCAATCGGAACCAATATTTTATATCAATGTTTTCTAAAAGCTTAACAGTAACTTAATAGTCTCTAGGTCAGACAATTTCTAGGAAAGTATGTTCAGATTACATAAGGAATACTCATACAATAAATCAACTAAAAACAAAATAAAAATCTGAGATATATCTACCTAAACAAAATATGTATGTAGGTGCAATCTTTGCCGATTCCATCCTCCCTATGTTCCCTAAGGAAATAATAGAACGAAAGTGAGACTTATGACAAAACAAAAAAAAATATTCGCGCACGCCCCCAGCCACAGGCCTCCGGCCCCTGACCCCCGGTCCCCGGCCCACGGCCCACGGCCCCCGGCCCCTGGACCCCGGCTCCCGGCCCCCGGTCTCCGGGCCCCCTAGATTTGAATAAACGGTAATCTTGTTTAAGACACTGAGTCACATGTAAAGTAAGAAATTCAATACATAAATATTGGTTTTGGTATCCCATATATCCCTTAAAATAGTATTACCTTGATAATATTACTGAACCAAACTAATGGACATTCCTTACAATTAGCAATGGAAATTTAAAATTGGCATGAAAATTGAAATACTCTGCGAACAAACAACACTCCGAAAGCAATCTTTATGCATTCTTCTTTTACCCTAAAATGGGCGCAGGAGGAGGGGGCTTACTCGTTAAGTCTTATATGGAACCAAAGAAAATGTAAAATAATAATAATTAATACTTAATCTTTATAATTTATTGAAAAGTAATTGCAAAAGCAATTGGTAAGGCGGCGTTTAACGTTTCATGTTTTTGCAAGATATCTTCGCTTTTACTGAACTAATGTTGATGAAATAAAAGTGGAATTGTAGATCTGCGGACATTTTATCTAATCATATAAAACATTTTCTTGTTTCAATCACCTGCTGGTCGATTCTGTAAAATACGATTTTCGATTTCGAATCTCTTCTCGACTCTCAACCTCACCTCGAAAATCACTTCGATTCTCACATTTTTAGTATTCTGTAACGTCAGTGTCGCTCAAGTGAAGTGAAATGAGTTTCGATATTTCGAGTGAAATTACGTTATTATTATTTATTATTATTTAATTAAATTAATGATGACCTTTTTAGGTTACAGTTTTAGATGATCATTTACGATTATATTAAAAAAAAATAATAAACCATTATTTGAATGTATTTCGTTCACGGTTACACATTATTGTTATTATTGACGCGTTTATTCACAAAAAATAATTTTTAAACTCGATTTATTTGAAAAAAAAACATCTAATACACCTTAAATACTTTTTTTTTCAAATAAAAAATAAACTATGAAGTCTCTGACATTTTCAGACTTTGACAAGTCAAAATACCGATTTGTCGTTAGTCTAAGCAAAATTGTTAGAAATATTATCAATAATTAAGCATTTTAAGCATTATTTAGACGCTGAAGAAGAAGAAGAAGGCAATTTTGTGGTAGATGGAGGATTTATATCTCTACTCTGACAATATTTCTTAGTTTGGAATTGCTGAAAATGTATCGAATAGAAGCCTGGATGAAAACTTTTGTGGAAAACTATAGCAACTATTAGAACATACGTACGACCTACGATATGGCCAAACGCCTATTGCTTTTGTCAGATATACGAGTATTATATAGTGATCAAGTTGTTTATGTTAAAATATTTTTTCTTATAAAAGTATGTACATCTTAAAAAACAAAGATAAATAAACTTGAATCACTTACTATGTGGGTTTATTTTATTATTTCTTTATACAATAGTAACGAATTTTTGTTAAAACGACATTTAATGTTGATGTTTTATACATTTGTGTAGGTATCTTAAAACTTAAATACCTATACAATTATATTTTCTTAAAAATCGCCCTGCTGCTCTTAAGTACAGTCAAAAACAATATAAATTTGTAAGCCTCTAACCCACGGGAACTACTTAATTTTCCGGGATAAATCATACATATTATGTTAGCCTATAATATAATCAGCAATTGTGTAAATTTTCATCTCAATCGCTGCAGTAGTTTTGGAGGAGTAGATGGTCAAATAAACAGACAGACAGACAGACAGACAGACATGAAAGAAAAAAAAATATTGATTTGCCTTCTGTATCCCTTATAACATCGCCCTGTATTAAAATTTCCGCAAAATATTCCATGTACAAATTCTGACATGTTACGATTTTATTATATGTATTGATTATCGGAATATTTGTTTCATTTTGTAGATTTGATTTGAGTGCATTTTACACATGTACCTATATCAACACATTGTTAACAATGAATCATGCGTTAGGTTTCCACCGGCGGCCAGCTGTTCGGGGCATAGCCGTGAAGCAGCAACTCGGTGCCTCGGACGACATCCTGCAGCAGATGCAGAACGAACTCGCGCCGAGCACGGCCACGCCTGCGCCCGCGCACGCGTGCCAGCGCACCACCAATAACTACGCCTGGCCCTACTACTCAGAGGCGAACCTCAACTCAAGGCCCCAGAGCCGCGCCAGTGTTAACACCAACTGGTAAGTATTCGAGTTAACGAGCTTACGCTACGAAAAGCAAGACAACCGAGTAACCTTGACCGTCTACTGCTTCGAGGCCTCAAAGCTACGCCAACGTCAAAACTAATTAGTAGATAGTTTGTATTCATTGGTTAGTGGCCAAGTTGAAAGATATTCCGCCCAAAGACCTTGACCTGGCTTAACGACTGCTGTCTTGTTGACAAACAGCTGGAACCGACTTATTACGCGTCCCTCTTAGCACGGAGGCGCTCAATTAAAAGATTCAAATCTCACTAAGCGGACATTCGTCAAGAGGTTACGCCGCAATTAGCTGTGTGTACCGACTATAAATGTTATTTAATTAATTAGTTTTAATTTTGCCATGAATCTTTTACGTTAAAAAAGCAATAATGGTTAGAACTTTATATGATAGCGCATTTAATAGTATTCAATACGATATCATACAGTTCTAAATTTTTTTCACTTTACATAACTATGGACGACCTCAATGCGACGTATTTGTACAATTCCCGATGTTTGTTACCTAGATTGATAGACAGTGTTCGTTGGAATACTTTTCTAAGAAAAATTGTTAAATAAGCAAGGAATTCAATATATAAAAATTCAATTAAAAATGTAATTAATGTAAATACATCTGCAATTCGTATTAACTTCGTAAATTTATGCAATATCGCATTAAATATGCGTCTGCATTCGAAACCTAATTATTAGAAGCAATTACAGTGATTTAAATTTCGATAATTAATTAGTATTGCAATAGCAATCGCAGCTATTAAACCGTGCAAAGGCACTCTCGTACTTCAATACTTCAATAGTAATATATTAAAGTGTTGCATAATTGAATTAATTTAACAATTTTAGTTATTACCATCCATCGAGAATTTATACATCGATAGGTACATTATACATTATTAGATTTAATAGGAAATGGCATTTCTCACCTACCTTCAATTATGACACTAGTCCATCGAAAAGTTACATTTAGATTTATCTATTTATATGGGAAAACTAATGATATAGAACCATTAGTGTTCTCAGACGATTGGAATAAATATTTTTATAAAATAACCTAATAAAATTCAAATATCAAGAGGCAATTATTTCTACTTCTATTCTTCTTGTTTCGACGTCTATAATTTTTCAAGTACCTCTCCAATAGTAGGAAAAGTTTTCTAATATTAAAATATAAATCTTATTTATAACTTTAAAACGATGGTGAGATCTTATTTAGAACTTTGACGATCGCGTCTACGCGATTCCTTATAAGTGCCCGTATAATTTCAAGGAAATGGAACTTAAGTTGCTTGATTGATTTCTATGAATAGTATACGCCTACAATAATACGATACGTATGCAACTCACTTTGCATCATAGCATCAAATATTCATATAGATATTTCAATAGGATTTCAAGCAGAAACTAATATCTATGTCTAACAACTTTTGAAATTAATCAAACATTACATTTTATTAATTCTTTAGAATCTTAATCGTAATAAACTTTGTAGTATTAAGTAAGATTGTTCATTCGTAGATTTATGAAATTGGCAACGTCTAGATTTAAATAATTTCTTCTGTAAACATCAGACGTCCGCACTCGAAGCTCGGAATAGAATTTTGCATACGGCGCAATCTGCATACTTCCGACGACTCTCTGTGAGCCCCTATGTGACGTTATAAGAATATAACCTTGACTTTGAATATATGAATGAATTAAAACCGGTTTCTTAGTATTTCAGTTAAAATGTCAATAATTATGGATTCATTGAAGTTATCTGTCAGACAAATTTCATAAGTAATTTGACCATGACGCGTTGCTCAGAAACGCAATTGTCACACTTATCGGACGTTTAGCGCTATGGAATAGATAAAAAAGGGTTACAATCACTTAGATGACTAATAACTAACTAATAATTGATTGCAGTTTAGTGTTTTATTCATTATTATTTCACGTATGAGTTATAAAATTTACCAGTAGAAGTTAAATAATTCTAATAATATGTCGCTATACCCTCAACAAATGTAGGAAACGTAAAACGATGAAAATGTAACACGCAATAAGCATAGGAAAAACGCATACTCATTTTTCGTTTTCTATGGTAGAAAATATTGCAATCCCGTTCACGATACAAATTATATCCGTTTCAAACGGCTGCTCTTTACAGATACGACAAATGACAGGTGCATTTCCTTGCTATTGAAATAATGACGAGTTTAGTCGAAATTCTATCTCGAACATATTTCTTGCATGGCAAATCAAATACGACAATATTTTATTGAAAATATGAAGGAGTGTAACAAATTAAACTTATTTACATTTAAGAATTGATTTTTTTCTCACACTATGAAGATATATTCATATGTTGTTTTTTAGCACTTACATTAAAAATAAACTGAAATTTTATAAAAACTAGCTGTATCCCGCGGTTTCACCCGCTTATATGTCCCGTTCCGGTGGCATTGGATAATTTCTTTCAAATGGGTTTATGTGTTTAGAATATGACGAAAAAACTAATTACATAGGTAACTGAACCCACAAAAACGATAAAAATGATAAATCTTATTTATAGTTATGTCATTGTTAAACACACTTGATTGCGATTAATTGTTATTACAATCAACGTGTTTCGGTGTTTCACAGAATTTATCATTTAACAGTTATAATGAATGCTTAATTTAGTAAGCATTTGTTTACAAATTTGAGCTTTAATGAGATATATTATCAGTATTCTATTGAATACCAAGCACAATCAAATTAATATTAAATGTAAAGTTATCGCTATCAGTTTACAAAAGGTGTTTGAAATACACAATGTCATTGTAATTAAATCGATCTATTAGCTATCAATAAACAACTATGTCAAACAAGGTAACCTAAAATATTCTGCGCCATATTCGGGGTAAATCTCTACTGACTACAAACTAACAAGTTTTAAGCTTTATGCTTTTAGCGTATTAATATGAAACTGTGGGTAAATGTTCATGTGTTATCATTGTTTATTAATAAAGCTGAATAAAGTCAACTTTTGTTAAAGTAACTCTTACATTAAGCAGGGCTACAGGTTGCGCGTATGAATAGCCATTATATTGTAGAACGTATTCACTATTATCATGTTATGTCTACACGCTTTATACTGCCATTAAATTATTATATTCGCACTACTAATGAACTAACTAACTAAACGAGCAACTGTACCTCAACGCATTATAACGGCCTACATTAACTAGTTTCAAATATGTATTAATTGGATTACATCAATTATTTGTTAAAAATTAGGCTAACATTATGTTGTAAAAGTTTTCCACTTGGCAGATACCTCATGGAGCTAAAGGCCACATCCATCTTCCTTCCACTTCCTCTTCTAATATTTAACTCAGCTGCATTATATCCATTTATACATTTTTTTAACATTTCTTGGTGATAGCAAAGATGCCATGTTGCATATTATATGAAGCCGCTAATCCTACCATGATATAATTCTAAAGACAAATTAACATATATCGTTAAATGGAGCATGCAATTGAGTCATTTTGCATATATTTAATTGCTCAATATTTCATGGCTACAAATAGACACTACACGTTCTAGCTTAATTGAATTTAGACCGTAATGCAGAAATAGAACACCTCCTGCTATATTAAATTAAATGCAATTTTAACTAACTTTGTAAGACTAGAGGAAAAAATAGAAAAGCTAGTATTGTAGCAAATGGGTGAAGTAATCCATTAATGTCGAGTGCGATACTTGTAGACTGTGACTACTGTATATCAATCCACTTAAGCTTACATGAATCGAGCTGAGTGGAAACCTGAGCTTGATAAGCAATAAAATGATATTTATTCTTATGAGTTCTATTGGGTCTACGGTCCTTCGGTGGCGTGTCATCACTGCCCCTGCAGTGAGGACACGGCAGAGCACACGCTGGTGGTGTGTCCGGCCTGGACCACTACGAGGAGGAGCGCAGGATGGAACACAGCTCCTTCCATCCTGCTCTCGCGGAAGGGCCGCGAAAAGCGTCCGACACCGGGGGGTTCGCGGAAGAATGCTACGGCGTGCCCGTGAGCCCCCCACAAGGTGTGTGAAGGAACATCGAGGGGTTTTAGTCGGTGCAAGTCCGACATAAC
>LQNK01000863.1:171184-242549 GCA_001586405.1 Phoebis sennae
AAAAAAAAAAAAAAAAGGGTCTACGGTCCTTGAGAACTCGTATAAGACGTCTAGAACTCTCCTCCAACCTCTACTGGTACTATAAATCTATATAATTATATTAAACTCAAAGGTGACTAACTGACTGACATATTGATCAATGAACGCACAGCCCATAAATAATATATAAATTTGGCATGCGGGTAGATGTTATGACATAGATAAGAAAGAATTTTGATCAAATCCCACAGTAAAACAAATACCTATTGTGAAACCGCGGGGCACAGCTAGTCTCGTCATATATAAAATCGAAATTTTCCTTTATCATTTAGCACATATAAGCATATAGCAATCGGAAGTCTTAGAATTTAAGAAGTATGCGAGGATCCCTTTAAATGATTATTTACGTAATAGATACACACTATGTTTGCTTGTTTGAATGTGATATGATTCTCACTGTAAGCCAGAAGGGCGTCTTCTGTTTTATATTTTTTAAAAGTAATTTATTTTTATATTTATTTCATTCGAGAACGCGTAACTATCAAGGCATCGTAGAGCTATCGTCTACGAACTTGTATTTAGCACGATTTGCTAGACACGTTATCGTTCATAAAAGAAAATTGCGTTATCACATCACACAGCCGATTTCATCCTTTCAGAATATAACTACGTTTTAATGTGAAACTATGTTTTACGTCTTTCGTTCGTTCTAAACTGTTGTACATCAAGAATCCCCTGTAATATGTGCGTATAATAAAACAGTAACCAGACCATATCTGTACTTTGAAATAAAAAAAGAGTAATTGGTATACTATATGTATCTTTTACAGACCCGAAAACAGTGGTCAGATTTTTTTATCTATTTAACTGATTGTCTGTTTGTCTTTAAAAGCAATGGTTAGAATTTTATTTCTGTTTGTCTGATTGTCCGTTTTGTTTGTTTATTTGGTTCTATGTATGTTTACCTATTTGCGTTAATCACGTAAAACCAAAAATTGTATATGTTCATAGATCATTAATTGGTACATCTACAGAATTAACCGATAATTTTTAATTAATAGAATTAGCCGAGGATATAAAGAATGAATTCTCGATTATATAATTAATTGGTGTCATTGGATAAATCTTTAAGGTGAGATAAAGGACTCTATACAGGCATTTTAGAAAAAAAAATAGTTTGCAAGGTACATGCTTTTAAAGACCAAAAAAAGTTAAAACATCATCTTCGAAAATCGAAAAAGTTTTGTAGTCCACGCATGCGATGCCACGGTTGTAGCTAGTTTCTTAATAAAATAATTAACAAGATGCATGAACTGAACAATGTGTCACATACATGCAACGTGTGACACTTTGAGAGTTTCAATTAGAGCACCATAAGATGAAATGTGGGGCGTTTCAACGCTTAGCAATGAAGACTAGTTAGCGGCATTAATTCGATAACAATATGATCCCGGAGAAGCGTAATTTCCTATGAATATTTATGATGGCTACGACGGAATCGCATTAGCAACCTTCGAGTTATACCCGTTGGTATGAAATTGGATTGTGAGAAAACGTAAATAAGATCGTTTATTATAATAATACAATCCACTGTCTTTAAAAAACTGCAGGTTCTGTAAAATATGATGTGAAAAATTTCTGCCTTTAAATTACGTGGATTCCTTTTTTGTGTTTTTTTTTTCTCTCTATCCTGTATAAAATATTAAAAACTAAATATAATTTTAAATAGCTAAAGATCGACTTTAATCCAAATATGGTCGGGTCGAAATAAAGTTAAAAAGATAATAATGTGATCATAGCGTCTAGTCTAGACAGTTGCACGTAGGTCGATATATCTAATTGTTTCTACTAAAAAGGTCAAAAAACCAATGTTTCGGGACAAAAGGTACATTTTTTCGGAGGGCAAATGGGCATTCGTTTAACCTGATGTTAATTGACTAGCGCAGTCTATGAATCCATATAAGGTTAAAACTACCGTGCAAACCCTAACGCGTATGGTCTTCACAATACCAAAAGTCGCAGTTGCTTTGCCATTATTAGAGGTGGAAAAAAATAAAGAAAGAAGGAGAGGGTTAAGACTGGAAAGAACAACGATGAAGTACGTACCTCCGGCAATCACCGTTTGAAAAACAGTCCAACACTCTTTTACGCAAATATCCTGAGGATAGTAACTCACCCGTGCCTAAGCTAATTTCTAACATATGTTCATAAACACACTATGCATCAATCTTTAAATGATTGCATTGTTTATTCCTGAACTAATCAATTTAAGATTTCATACGTTTGTAAGGCTAGTCAGTTTTTATTCCTAAATTGAAATTAAAATTTATAATATACGAAATCTGTTTAAGTATACATAGAGCCTCCAATTTGTATTAAAATATATACAAATATTAGATATTTATGATGGTATTGCGTCACATTTGAATATAAGTATTCTGATGAAAGGTCGGAATGAAAATGAGAAAGCGATAAAAATAATGGAAGTATTGTTTTATAAAAATAAAAACATCCAACAACGGTTATAACGATGACATTGTAGCTAAGCGATTGTTACTCGTTCGAGTTTCAAGGGCGGCCGGCATTTACGTGGCGCACCTACCCTATATAAGAGAAGACGTTCTATTTTATTTAGTTTTTAATGACTGAAAACTCGATAGTAATTTATTCTCGATTTTCCAAAAGCAAGTGATAAAAGCACTATGAGCGTAAGCACCAATGAATATGATAGAAAGATATCCCAAAAACCTATAAAATATATCGAATGTAGATATACATCTAAGTAAATACACGAAGAACTTTTCCTCGGATCGGATGTCAAGTGTCTTTTATATGATATTAGGTACTTGAGATGGTTTAAAGTACCCAACAAACGGCAATATTAAAGATATATCCAGGGTCGTTATTTGTTATCTCCAACGCTAGCTTTCTTTCAGGTCTACGAAATCGTCAGATTACGTCACAGCCCGACAATGCAGCACTACCCCAGTTCCCCAACAGCACACAGATGCATGCTACGCACACGCCCAAAACATGGCCACGTATACACACTACCAACATCAACGGCAACAACAAGAAAATATGTACAGAAATTGTGCACTCTATGCAAACATTGGGTAAGTTTTTCGCTTTAAGAACTTCGCCAACGAAGGACAAACAACCCGGTTCAGTAAATATTTAGGTCAAAAAATTAGCGTAAGTAACGTCTCGCGTAATATTGTCTCGGAGAATTATTCATTTAACAAATTCGTTGAAAGATATTGTTCGTAGAATTAATGAATTCAAAGTCTGGAGAGGTAAGGTAATTTTTGCAACGCGGTATTTTGAATTTGCAGTGAGTATTCTTTAGAATAATATTTAAACGTCAAAATAATGTTGATTAAACCTCGAAGTTTTAGTACAAAAGATTCTTCGAAAATTATTATGGGAAGGTACACAAACTTTCCTTTTCAGACGCCAATTTGTACACGCTTGAATAATCTGTAATTGAACTATGCAACGCGTTAATTACCGACATGAAGTTGAGCGCTTTTACACTATGAATTTCCCGCAAATATTACAGGAGAGTTTGCTCAATGGGATGGCTTCGGCTTTGTGCGCCAGAATTTATATATCGTCCGTGACTGGTGGAAACTTCGTGTGTAAAACAGAATATACTGAAGGAAAATAAAGCTCCCCCTATATAAAAAAGGCCTACCTTTCATTTCCATGTCTCAGTGTGTATAGATTATACAGAACTTTTAGTAAAAAAATCCTGAAACTGATTTATGGTATAGGTAATGTAAAAATCAAGGATTTTAATCTAGTACCATGCTCATATTAAGCTCCTTGATTTGTTTCCCTCGTGACATTACAAACTAGCCAAGCTAATTTATACCCATGGTTTAAACATTAGATAACAAACATAAATTATATGATACAATCTCTAAATCATCTAGACTCGGAAATTATTTGCTCAGTCAATTATAACTAGTGCGAACAATATAAGCGATGTATGTGAATCTCAAACTATGTCACACTACGTCATCGTCGTAACATCCATGTAATGTCTCCTTCAAGCAGCAAGGCATCTACGACGCTTTGATGTTGCAGATGTTCATGGGCTGCGGTTGGTCACTTAACTTCAGGTAAACCGCATGCCCCGCTTGCCTGCTTTGACATTTAAAAAATATAAGATGATAAGCATATGGTTTAACTAGTCCAATCTTCCAGTTGTTCGGACAGCAGCCAAGAGTTATACAGTTCTCAAACGAGTTCGGAGCAAACCTCGCCAGTTCGGTCGCGGTGTCGAAGGCCGGAGTCCCCGCCACCGATCCGCAGTCACCACCAGCTGTTATACGTGCCATACAGCAGTCACTACCACTACCAGCATGATTATAATCAGCATCAGCAGTGGACGGCAAATGACTGTAAGTGATTTACTCTAATACTTCTATTTATTTAGGGTACATGTATATTGTATATATTATATTATGCAGGTTAAACCTTTGGGGCTAGAAACTGAAAATTTCGCACATTTGTGCCTCTTAAGAGAAGATTTTTCAAAACTCTCAACCACCGCCAATGTGGTGAAATCTATAAATATTCTTAGTTTGCGCGGGTAAATCCGCAGGGCACAATAAGTAACATTATACAAATTATGGAATATTTATCACCACGGAGCTGGAGCCTTAACCACTGGGTATAAAAATATGCAAAAAGACAGGAGAATCATCTTGTGCCGGGCGCAAGGGTTTACATAATGTTTTTTAATAATTATGTTGTATCAGGTGGTCTCATGTTAGAGCCCGAAACGCCCAAAAGAAGCAGTTACTTACACATTACAAAATTCAATATTCATATTTAATTTAATATGAAAGATTACAAAGTGCATTTTGAATATCAGGTTCCTCAATATAATTTACCGAAAATGCTACGTCAATTTAAATAACACGTTAACGTCAAGTTTCTATTTAATTTATAAATAGGCTCGTGCACTTAAAAATGTTATTCATCATTGATGGCCTTTCTTTTTCGGTGACAGCTTATCCGCCCACACGCTAAACAGTGGACGATGGAAATGCATTACGAGATAATATGATTTTCTTTACGGCTAAAGTTCATACACTTGTTAAGAAAATTAAAAAAATATATTTAATTTATTATATTCAGAATGTTTATGAATTTTCACCGTGAAAATTTTTATATAAAAATAAAAAATGTCATTTTAATTCACTGTAAGTATATACTTACTTACAGTTATATTTTAAAGTAAATATAGAGAATCAAACTTTATGCTGGTCTATTACATTGTACAATAACAAAATATCCGTCTCTTATTATTTAAAATAACAATTTCCCTCAATAATATAATTAAATTTAAACGTTTCTAACAGATTAACTTGTAATAAATGAGTTAACTTTGTAGGTATTATAATATCGTTTAACTTATTTCCAAAGCTTTACTCGATTTATGTTTGTTCATAATCTTGTTCTCTGTTGCAAAATTAATATTAACTATCTTACTTCGCGACATTGGTCATCTATTTTATTCTATAATAAGGTATAGATTGAGTCATAGTATAGTCATCTTGTGAATTTTCTTGTGATAGCGTTTTAAAATATTTTTTAACAATGAATACATTTTCATTATTAAAAACTTTATAGTACACGATTTAAAATGTAAATTCGTCACTATAATATTTATCGTAATGTATAGAAAGAAACACCAAAAAACATTTGTCAATGCACGCGCGATTACAGTGGGATTTTAAATAAATTTTACTATTCGTCGTATTCCTAGAAACCAATACAAATGGCTGTGAATTCAACCGCGGGGCATTTGACGTTCAATGAAATAAAGAAAAAACTGGCCGAGGATTATATGCTCGTTTACATCAGTTATTTCAACAGTATTTGGATGAGGTTAATTGGTCACTTCTTATAAATTATCAAGCATATTATTCTTTCGTTTAATGAAAGGAATGCACTTAAATAGGAACTTGAGATTAGCAGAAAACCGTTATAATAATTGGATAACAATATTTTTAAAATATAACGTAGCGAAGTTTTCTACTACCCGCTCGTTAAAATAATAGACGAACAACACAGTTGTAGTAATATGAACACATCGAAAACGTCCAGGTTTCTAGGTATTTAACCGAAAACATTTTGATATCAAAGTAAGTTATGATAGTTACATTTGAAACTGAGGTACGGTTGAACCCACTTTTATAATTTCTATGTTTTTGGACTTTGAACCAACATCAACCAACATTTGGACATCAACTTGGACTGCACGTTATGATTAATTATAATATTAAAATAAATTTGAGTACCTATAATAAATATATGCTTTAATATTTTCAGCAGCAATTTTAACTACTAACTTATAACGTTTGCTTTTTACCTTGACCTATATATTTTTCAGCGACACATCTAAATAGGTGACTTTTTAAATGTTTTAACTTCGCATCATCGCATGACTATTATTATTTCTTAAAAATTACAATTTTACCCATTAATTATTTTGATAAAGGAATACTCAATTATAAATCAATTAATCTTAATTTAAATTAGATATTAAATTAAACACTAACTTTTTATAATCCAATCATTCTAAAATTCACTTATTATATTTTCAGAATATTGTACCTTTAAAGGGTTAATCGTAAAATATAACACGGAGTTTCGATTTCGTGTATCGATATGATTATCTTGCTTTATATGTGTATCGGAGTTACTCAAATAGAAGTCTTAGAGTTTACTTGGATTAAACACATCAGCTAATTACCATCGGAAACTCCCGCTCAATGTGCTGAGCAAAGTCTGTGCTTAGAACTTTCTCTCCGTAATCCGAAAACACACGAGATACAAATATATCAAACTATATTTCCAGGAAAACTCTAGGTTAAGGTTAAACAAGTTAAGCTTTTAGGAATACCAAGAAATCTAGATAAACTAACTTAAGCCTGCTTTTAAAGCGAAAGAGCCTTTCTTATACCCCTGAGAGGCTTATCTTAGCAGATTTAAAAAGGCTTTATTAGACGACATTGAAAAGGGTATTTTCTGCACGAATACCTTAAATGTGGTATTTTATTTTGATGCAGATAGTCGTATGCATTCGTACTACCAGCAGCAAAGCCGAAGCGGCGCGAGCACTCCTCAACCTGCAGTGCCGCAACAGCCACGAGCCCATTATACACACCCACTACAGCTGCAAGTAAGAACCTAGACCACCTTCTTTAATTAACAACTATTGCCTTACCAGTCCACGAAACCTGAAACTCAGTTAATGGTTTTTGTCCGACTGTTTTTGTAAATGCGGTGTCGTACAAAGGGATAAATATACTGTAGACTAAAAATATCTCGTAGTACAAGACCCGTAACTGTATATTTGTTGTTTAAATACTTTCATTATAGCAATTAGCGACCGAGGTAACAGATTAAAGTTCTTTGTATGCTTTTGTTTCAGCGTTTATGTAACACTTGTTATATGTTTAATTAATCATACTATTTAAATTCGATTCTTCAATTAATTCAGTTTTGGGCATCGCGATGTGATGTGACCTTACAGTACAGATTAAATTTGGATGTTTATTGTTCAAAATCTTGTCGCATTTAAATTTGTTGTCATATGCCTTGCGCCTATTCACCTATAAGTCCAAAATAAGAACTTTAGCTTAGCCGCGTCTCAATGGAAATTTTTACTTGTTTTTTATTTATTTAAAATAGAATGTTTAGAAAGTACCACCGCATTTCAGACCCTCTGCCCAGCCCCGGCGAGATACAGAACGGTGCCCGCGCCGCAGCCTGGTGGAGGCAAGCAAATGATCTGCTATTCCGAGAAGGTAGGAAATACCTTATATTTATTTCTTAAGTCTTATTGGTCAGTTAAAGATTTGTAGTGTAGTGTTTTAATTAAGGATTTTTTTAATAATAAGCTGAGGCGACTCTTTTTGTTTTTCCTTTATTTGTTCAGGAATATTTTGTTTGTTTATAAGAAGAAACAATAAAATTTATTTTATTTGCATATTTAGATTTTTTTACGATTTATTGTTAGCTATTATTTACTGAGTCTTTTTTGTGTAAACATTAAGTAATATGCGAAATAAAAGTGTATAATATTTTTGTTTTATAGGAAATAACTTAAAAAAATAGGGAGACAAAACCAACTTGAAAGAAATTATTTATTTATTATTATTATTTATTTACATTAATAAACATTATAAAAAAATAAAAAAAAAATAAACATCCTAAAGGATAACGTAAAAAATAAACACTTCTTCAAAATAATAATAATAATAAGTATATACACCTAAAAAAGCTCAAAATTAAAATTTATTATCTATATAAATCTTAAATTCAAATTCAATCGAAATTAAAATACATACAGAAACAAAAGCTTATCATAATAAATTAATTAAACAAATCATAAAAAGTTAGCGCAAAACTTCAAACACTAAACTTATGAATTTTTACGTCTCACCATGTTATCTACAAAAATACAAATTTGAAAATAGTTATATAGAAAGTTCACGTGAGAGCTATAAAAGTAGCTAAACCTAAAAATTTATTAATTATTCAGTTGTACCGAATAATTACAACATCGTTAAATACTTAAAACTATCTTGAAAAAAACAAACAAAAAAACAACATTCAAAAACTTCAAAAATAGTTATCGTAAACTTGTAAAGTTCGCGGCAAGTGCAAAAACCTACCAAAAAGTTACTATCGCCAAAAAGTTGTAACTTTGTTTAACAACTTCAACATTGCTTATTAACTTAAAGTTCCAAAGTTCGCGTCAAACTTTTAAAAACCATCAAAAGTTATCAATACTTAATATTTTCAATACATAAAATGTCCTCCCATTTTAAAACTATCAAAAAAGAAAGATTCGCAGCTCTATTTAAAACTTACAAGCGCAAAGTTCAACAAAGTTCACAAAACTTTCGACCACGTGTCGCGGCTGCGCGTTAACTTTGAAAGCACGTGTTCGCCATTTATAGAACTCTATTAATAGAACCCTCGATACATTCCCCGGTGCAGCTAACGTCATCTATACCGAGTGAGGGGGAAAATTTCAGCGAACCTAGCCTTCGGTCCTTGCGAGCTGTGTCCTAGATGCATTCGCTGCGTTTTGACTAGATGGCGTTGTGATATCCTAGTTGCAACTTGCAAGTGAACCATTGCTCAGAATACATTTTGTAATATTATTAAAATTATAAAATATGTAGATGAAAATTTACTTGGTAATGTAAAATATTTACAACATTTTCATCAACAATACATTATGTAATAACAAATAAGATCATCTTAAATGGTCGCTTGATAAAGTTTGATTTTAGTTTAGTCTTTCAGCGTTTTTGTTTTTATAAAAACAAATTGTTTTTATCAATTATTTAATTTGTGAATAAAGAAAGTTTAGAGATTTTAAAAATAAGGTAACGGTAATAAAATTCGTGATTTTCTTCACAATGTTGTTTGAAAGTAATGCATTAAAGCTGAGAAAAATGGAAAAATCGAGAGCCTTACTTTTATCAAAATAAAAAGTTGCTATACTCGCGATATTAGTTTGCAGATCTCCAATCTAGTTTGAAACTACCTTAAGTAACTGTCTATGCATAAAGCATTACTTTTAGCTTGTCTGAGGAAAATGGAAAAGTTTTGCGTGCTTCCGCCACAATCCCGTATATCATTCTTTAAACCTGTTTAAAAGAAATTGTTTTTTTACCGTCACACAAAAGATAAATGTAATTTTTATAGACGCGACGGTTTTTAGCCGTAAATTAATCACATTTTTTTTGTATACTTTTTTGTTTTGTATTTAGTTGTGTATATTTGCAGTAAGTTTTACTAAGTAGAAAAGCAGTCTATATATTTTATCATACGCTATTTAGTATAGTTTTAAGAACTGCGACCGCACAGACCTAGATAGTCACTTTGACTGACAGAAAGACGCAGATCAACAGACAAAGGAACGCACATGGCGATACTACATTCTTCACCTAATAAAGGGTTACATGTCGCTGGTATGAATTCCAGGTGGCGCCACCAATGTACCAGCCAGCACCGGGCTCACCTTCGCGCGCCACCCGCACGGCCCCCGAAGGCGCGCCCTCCGCGGTAAATGCCCCAAGTGCTACTTCGCCAATGGCACCGCCAAACCCTATATATTATGCCATGAATGTCTGATAGGAATAGGTGAGGCTAGAAAAATTATACCATAGGGTTGCCACACGCTAGATTCGATGGTAGTTCTTGGATGGCGAGGATGAGCATGACGCTGTTCAAGGGTAACTCTTCCTCACGTTGACGTGCCTTTAATGGCGCTTATATAATACTAACTATTGTCTTCAATAGTTAGTATTGTGTCAAATATTTTAGTAAAATGCGACACTGGTAGAATAGTAGAATAGTTCTACAGAGCAATAATAAAAAATATTATTTAGTTAAAGAACAATAGTTAAGACAACAATATATCAAACTTCACTAAATACAAATATGTTTTGAAAGATCCTACAAGCTGATTACTCCAAAAAAGGTGGCAACCCAGTCTATACCCTCAAAAAGCCTCCTCTTGTATGATACATTCCATAATAACGGAAAAATCCTAATTTATGACGAAAATTGAATTGCTACACCGCTTTCTAAATAAATATATTCTGTACTTTTCAGATAGCTGGGTCGAATTTGAATCTGAGGAACTGAACAAAACACGACGGTGACGCTGAACTAATCTTTGCTCTTCAAAGTCCGGATTCAGGCTGAAGATCAATCAAATTAATTTTATACAATGCTAAAGCTTTGTAATAGTACCCTTATTGAATACTTCAAGATGTATTTGAGAGCCATGACTAGCAGTATTTTCGAAAATACTCAATGAAAATGTTTTTTACTCTAGCAAGCTTGAAATGAATGAAAAAGAGATGAAATAGGAAAAGAAACTAGGTGAAGTTTTGGAAATTGTCGTCGGTATAAGTATTGTCTTAAACCTAGCCTATGAATGTTTAGCTTCGTATGAAATATGATATGATATATACCAGTAGCAATCTTATGTCGGGTAATCATTGCTATGTTCCAATAAAACTGTAAAATTATTGTATTCAAATACCTCTACCAAAGTCACGGAAATATAGTCCCACCCAAGCAGGAGCCAAAGATGATTTATGTAGATAATTAATTAAATAACTTTTTGTACATATTATTATCATTTTTGTCGGTTCTTCCAAATATTTTATAGATGTTAGCGTTGTAGGATTAGGTCGCAATAATATTTACGTTTTGTGAAAGTCCCGAAAGGAAGAGTATGAATTAAAATGAGAGTATAAAATAAAGGAATATTAAGTTAAAGTGCGGATTTATTATAACGCGAACCGTTACCTTTTGCGCTTAGTAATTTATGATATTTTAAATTCATCGTATTAAAGCATCCGCATCGTAATTATTTTAACTAATTTAATACCTCTGAGAAAAGCTTCCAGAAACAAACTATTATCAGGCCTATTTAGACCTATTGGTAATGAATGTTTTTAGTATTAGATATAAATGTGATCAGCTCGTTAGTTCATTGAGCGCATACCAAATTTTAGTGCCAAAGCTTATCATTAGTATAAATTAGAACAGAATCAGAATATATCAGGCTAGTTACTATCAAACAATGCGGCCTATAATAGAGGTACTGTTATTTCTTTCTCAGCCATTAAAAACGAATTCATAAATGAGATGATTTGAGAAAACCATGTCACCTTTCACAGCAAGACGTGTTATTTTCTATGCATGTGCTTCATAGGGAGTGTATTATCATTGAAAATGTACTTTTAATAGATCCATTACTTTATACTTTAGTATCTAAATGTTATACTATTATGAGGTTCATGTAAAGAAATTTTTATCTTTAATCTTAAAAGCCTCTCTGAGCTGATCTAATACGCGATGATATCATTAGATTAAAAAAAAGTTTAATAACTTAATTCGCACAATTATTGTCATTTATTAATGAGTTAGTCGCAGCCTTTAAAACTGGCAAGATAAAATTATCAAAGATAAAACGCTTTTAAGATGATTTTAAACGCGAGTAATTTTAAAAATCGCAATCTTTAAAAATGTTAAATATGTTTTAAAAATCGGTCATGTGATTTAAGGAGTATCTAAAAATATGTTTCGGAATTTTAAAGCCAAAGGCATTATCAAAATTTTAAATTTATCGTTACTATAACGAACTTTCAGATTTTCTAATATACTAAATTAATAAATTATTTTCATTTCATTAAATTATCTTTATCATAATATAAGTTCATCTATCCTGCGGGACAAACAACAATTTAAGAGAAAAGCTTACAGTGTTGTAATAGTTTATAGAAGATTGAATATTTACATCGTTTATTTTTACATTGCAAATAATATAATCAGCTATATACCAAGTAAACAGCAAAGCCTAACAACTAATAATGATGTTTTAAAGATCGTAATTCTAGCCCAGAAATTTTAGCCTATGTCGATAAAATATTGTAGTAGTCTGCTAAATGAATATAAGTATGTTACCGACGTGCATAGTAAATCCATTATTTTAGGCAATTAGATGAAAAACATGTTATGTTTACATAAAATAATGCAAGTAAGCGTTTAGATATTTTTTTTTTGTAAATGCTGTAAATATTTATAGAAAGGTATGTAAATACGGATAGAGAGACAGGAATACATACAATATACGTATTAAAATTGGAATGTATTTTTTGCGATAGAAACCGAACATTAGAGTAAGGGAGTGTACGTGTAATGGACAGTATTATTAAGGTAAGTTTTGTGTTATGTGTGCCGTAGCTACTAGGACAGGCGTCCGTCCATCTGTTCGTTTCTTCGACACGGCTTCTTCCCAGCACTTGAATCTCGTTATAAGACTGAGCTTGTTGAATTGAAGCCTGTAGCTACGGTCATGCAGGAATTAAAGTGGCGCCATCGCGTGGAATATATTGGTACTACAATAAGATTTTTTTTCTAATTTTTTATTTTATTTTAATTTTTATTTGTTAAATTTGTAGTGTTTGAAATATGTACAACGTGTTTGTTATTATGTACATTTACTGTTTATTTAACTGTTGAAATTATGATGATTTAAATATCAGTAAATACAAACAATTACGTTTAAACGTATTTTTATAACAATTGGAGATGTTACCCTTTACCTAATTATAGTAGCGTGAAAAGTTATGTTATGTTTGTGATTATTTATTGTATTATTTCTTTATAATGCTTTTGAAGTAGTTACATTGTTACGTTAATATCGTTTAGAAATTGTATTTTTAAGTAATTGTTATATTGATTTCATAAACAATTGTTATCCATAATCATTTAATTTTTAACTATTTCATATGATTTAAATTGTATAATATCTAATTAATAAACTTGTGATATTATTTTGCTGCGTAGCAGTTTTACTTGATTGATATTACGTTGATAATTTAAAATTAAATAATATTTATAAGATGTAGGTAAATTATTTTCAATGCTAGTCACATTCTTCCAGAACATTATCCATACAATGTTGTTCTAATGTAATGGTCCTAATAATTAGGACATCAATGTTAATTAAAAATAAATTGGAACTAGATAGTTTCTGTTTTAATTCGGACGATTAATTATTTCCTAACGACGTTGTTAAGATTATAGTTAGTTACACGAACCTTATAGGCAGGCATCAACGAAGTACTTATAATGCCAATATTAACCGTTTATAAATGATACAGACTGTCATATGCCTAGAGTTTATTATAAGCTAATCAATTAGCTAATAAAATGCTTTATACTGAAAATCTGAATACAATATGACGTCCTATACAACACAATTCATATGTTATTGATCATAGACATAGTCATATAAGGTTCATTGTGTAAACACGTTACTAACCGCAATATGAATGTAATACAGCCAAAACTTGGAAGTATTCGACCTGCTTTATTGTCGCCGTGCTGATTATTCCTGTCATCACGCTAGCCCCCATTTTCTTTAGGGTTTTGTTTTTCAGTCCCTGTAGCAGTCCTTTAACCACGTTTCTATAGAGAAACCTTTACTGTTACGCTAAACAATGCTTTATGCTATGTCAACAATCAAAAGTCTTACGATCTCAATTCGGAATTAACATTGTTTTATAAAAAAATGTTTTTATATGCATATAAATTTTTACGCGCGAATCATAGCGTCCCTTCGATGGCCCGTCGGTAAGGTAACTGACAACTGGTGGGCGGGGAATCGTGTCGGATCACTCGAGCCACGCCGAAGATCTTCCATTTTGGCGCGAAAATTTGAAAACAGCCCGAGTACTAACGAAAACAAATCTTGTATGCAGCTAAGTAGGGAATACCAATAGAATCACAAAATATGGTATCTTTTAATATCCATTATGAAAAAATAGGTTTGTTGTGCATGAAAGCAATAAAAAGGCGAAATATAGCCAGTTTGATTAATTTTTAATGAAATCGTTATATAATTGCTTAAAATGTTATTGAGTTAGATTTAATTTAGTTATCCGATATCTAATGTCAGCTGGAACGAATTTGAAAAATGGTTTAAGTACTTATGTTATTGTGTTGCTGATCATTACTGTTATGCTTTAATTATGACATTTTATAGCTGCTTTCGAGTACTTACATCAACAATTTATAAAACAGCGATAAGGTATAAGAAATTTTCGATGTTTTCAGTATATTCTGTGATTTATGTGCTTATCATTAAAAGCGGACAGGTTTGGTGGATACTCATGAATGAAAGAACGTTCCAATATAATCAATTTATTAGAAAATATAAATAAGCATAAAATGATGTTGTGAGTAGTAGATACTTAAATAGTTTAAGGTATTTAACTGTTTCTTAATGCATTTCTAAAGTAAAAACGTTTATTACACGTAAACATCCAAATTACCATGAAGAATAAAATCATTGTAAGTAGGAATTTTGAAGTATTTGTGAATTTAAAATGGACTTAATCCATTGAATCTGTAACTTTCAAAAAGTTTAGATTGACGTTAAAATTTTTACCATCTCGACCAATAAATAGAGATTTTCAGATAAACAATCAAGTCACGTCGTCGATATCTCGGCAACATTGTAGTATTGGACCTTAATTAAAAATTTAAAAAACATTATCGGAGTTATTATCATAGAATGAAAGACGAATCAAAAAAAATACTCCAAATTATAAAATGTATAAAGAATATTGTTGAGTATTATACTGTAAGAGTTATTACTTAAGGATGTTATGTGAAACTCATTTATTAACAAGTTTAACATTAATTCAACCCTTACCAAACTGAATGGATGCCGAGACGAATGCGTGTTAGACAGGGATACATTTTGTCAAAAATTAAAATATTCCAACAATTTTCATACCATAGTTATATATATTATACAATATACAATATATATTTTATGCGAAAAGGCAGACATTCCATGTACATGTAAATTCAAATGCCTGTTAATCGAAAAATAGTTTAAAATATTTTGAAAGTTTTCTGAATTACTATTGTGAATATTTATCTTATTTGCTTTAGCTATTTAAGTAATAAACAGATATACCTATTAAGTAATAAAATAAAGTACACGGAACTTAATGTGACCATTATAGTGAATGTTGAAAACAATTTACTGTATTTGTTATGTTTGTTTAGTAGTGTTGCGTGAGTACCATACAACGCACTCGATACATTCTGTTTTATGTGAAACTTTCTGTATGCAGATAGAGCATTTTAAATAAATAAAGATACAATTGTAATGCAATGTTTTATTTATTTCCTTGTTAACTGGTGGTCTCTTCACTTTATCATAAACCAACTAGATACCTAAGCAAATAATATATTACTAACATACTTGCAGAAAAAGTGTAGGTATTTAAAAAGGACGGCCATAAATTATTAAAAAAAAACATTTTTAACTTTTTATAAAAAAAATAATATTGTTTAGGAAAACCAGTAAATAAGTCTGGAACAGCGCCATCTATACCAATAATAGAATATCAATGAAAATGACGTGGTACAGAGCTTTAGTATATAAAATGAAAAAGATTAAGTGTACTAGATGTCACTTATGTATACTCCTTACCAGTGTTAACCGAAGTTCACCTCATTAACGTTGCCTAATTTTTTGGAAGCTAAGGCCCTTCTCCCATTAGGCAACGTAAACTGAACTTGAGTCTCGAAGACTAGCTGTCACACGTCATTCACATACATAACAATGGAGCCTCGCACATTAAGCTACCGGTTTCCTACGCGTACGCAACTAGAATCGCGTGATTTCATCCTCCCATTACGATACTCATAGGCGACGTGAACTGAACTTGAGTCTCGAAGACTAGCTGTCACACGTCATTCACATACATAACAATTAACAATGGAGCCTCGCACATTAAGCTACCGATTCGCAACTAGTATCGTGCAACCCGCCGTGTTGGTCACTTGTGCGTCGCGTCTCTAACACATCTTCTCAAAATGGCGGAGTTTGTTGACAGAACATTACATAGCAACGGTAACTCGGTTACGACAAAAAACTATAAAATGTCTTCGTGTGTAATTAGAAAATGTACCATTCTGTAAATAAAAATATAAAAGGAAAGTATCATATCATAGGAAGTGATTAGTATTTCTAGAAATACTAAAAAACACAAACTTCAGCATAAAAATTAAGAACAAGGTGTTCAATACAGCTGTTTTACCTTGCCTGATACGGATGCAAGACATGAAGATGAAGAAAGAATTACTATATGCCAACGAAAAATGGAAAGAAGTATGCTAGGACTAAGATTATCAGACAAAGTAAATAAAAAAATAATTAGAAACAGAACAAAATTATCGGAGGTAAAGATGAGAATCAGTTTACTTAAATTGCATTGGGCGGAGCATTTATGTAGGCTTAACGACAATAGATGGACCAAACAAATAACAGAATGGACACCGAGAGAGAGAAAAAGAAGACCGAGAAGACGTTGGAGGGATATTTCTACAGAAAGATGTGGAGCAGAATGGATTCAAAGGGCAAGAGATTTGTGGAAAGGATTAGGGGAGGCCTACGCCGCAGAAGCGACTATTACTTAAAATATGTGTTTATACTTTATATATTTAATTTGGTAAGGTATATTATTAAATTATATTCTGTATAAAAGTGGAATATATGTTGTATAAATAAAGATAGAATTTAAGAAAAACAATGTAAAGTAATAGAAATAAAGGCTTTTTATTTTATTTTATTTTATTTAAAGACGACATTGTCATTTATGGTCGCTTTTTTTCACGGTAGTCTTTGGATATAACATATCTACGAGTATACATTATAATATATCATTGCTCATCTTCTTATATATAAAAATGAATCGCGAAATGTGTTGGTAAGCGCATGACTCAACAACGACTGGACCAATTTGGACAATTCTTTTTTTTAAATGTTCGTTGAAGTTCAAGCATGGTTTTTACGGCGAGAAAAATTCGAATTGACGTGTCCACGCCAGCGAAGCCGCGGGCGGAAAGCTAGTCTCCAATAAAATAGTATGGAAATTCTTGTTTAATAAAATGGGTTGTCACAAAGACAGTATGAAAAATACAAAGTCAGTGCAAAATCTTGATCCCGTCCGCAACTAGTATCGCGTGACTCGTGGTGTTGATCTCTTTTGCGTCGCGTCTCTTACACATGTCTAAAAGGCCCTCTACACGGTCGGGACCAAACCGCCGACCAAGGTGACCTTGGTCGGGTCCGACAATTTTTGTATTCGTTCTACACGGTCGGGCGTTTGCTCAACTTATCATCAACCGACTTTCAAAAAAAGGAGGAGGTTATCAATTCGACCGTATTTTTTTTAATGTATGGTGCCGTATAGCTCCGGCGTTTATGGACCGATTTAGAAAATTCTTTTTTCATTCGAAAGAGTAGAGTTCCAGTGTGGTCCTATAGAAATTTGATGATGCGGTTTGTCCCCATCGTGTAGAAGGCCTTTAAAATACCTATCTTTTTACGTTGTACAAATGACAAATTTGTCATTTTTTAGTAGCGTAATGTGCGAACGTCAGTTGCAAACTAGTATGCAACAAATCTTCGACTCGAGTCGCGTATCTTTCTAGTCTCGTAATGGGAGAAGGGCCTAACATAACAAGCTTCATTATAACTTCATATGGCACCTTGGCTTAGTCTTGATCTTAGTTTCCTTTAGGCCACGCGGGAAAAGCATTGTTTACGCCCTTACAAATCTTAATGTAATTTATCTTTTTTTTCTATGCATTGTGTCTCTAAGCTTTGTATTATAAATCGTGTTCGGTTTAGTGCTTCTTTTTTATTTTTTTTTAAATTCTGTGTCATGAAGCACTAAATCTTCATGTTTTTTTGACCTTAAAAAAATTAACTGATAAAAAGCAAGTTCAAAAATCCACAGAGTAGGGTTCAGTATTTGACCATTATAAAAAAAATAAACAATTTTTAAGTACCTACTATTTTTTTAACTACGATATTGATGAAAACAGATTACAAGATTCTTGTAAATTTGTTTTGCCGACCCAGAATCTAATTTCTCATTTTTAGTAAAAAAAATTAAACAAAAAAATAATTGTTCTATGACGATGGCAGCGCGGGTGTTTGTAGAATGACGATGTGTTTGTTTTTTGGGTTAAATTATTTAATAACGAAAAACGAAATGATTGAAAACTAATAAAATCTCACATCATTCCCATTGTACGTCTAATAGCGTTCGTTGCAAAATGCAATATATATATATGTATATCTTAAAATTTACGTTGATGAACCCTCTCGGCGGTATTATATACACATGCCAAATGTAAAGAAAAATAAATACATGGAGATTGGAGGCTGTATAAGGCTTCTTTGTTGTTGGGGGAACGACCTAGACCGTTAGAAAAAAACAGTTAAATGTCTTGAAAACATTCGGGATACGTCTGATTAGCGGAGCTATTACGGTTACATAGATATAACAGTTTGCATATTATTTCTTACGTAGTTTATATTATGTGTATAAAATTAAATGAAATGAATCCGGCTGCGTCGTCATACAATCGCAACCACGTTCTTTTGCCATGTGCATTGCCACTCGGGTTGAGAGGTGATTATATTTCTGTCTCTTTCAGTACGCGTTCTCACGTGTATCTGAGCGTGAACGTTCTCTAGGCCCGTCCCTCAAATTAATCGAATGACTCGATTTTATGAGGATGGGAAATCGAGTGTTTAATCGAAATACAAACAACATAATAGAAAATTATAATAAACTATTCATTCATTTACAGTATGATGATATGCAAAATGAATAATTTTAACATTTATTGTCACTGAAGGAAATAAAATATATCTATACCTCAAAATAGAACGCATTTACGTATGTTGCTTCAGATTAAACGAAATCTGTTATAATAAACTTCTTTTTCACAAATTATGGTCTAGTAGAATAAAATATATTATGTAGAAATTTTTTCCCACTCGATTAAAAGCAACTATTTCGATTAATCGAGATATTCACGTTCGATGCATCAGAATCGGAACGAATCGAAACGTAAAGTTATGGTGAAAAACAAAACTTATTAACTACGATTCTTATACAGATTTTGTTATATTGGACGAAAGTACTATTATTTCAAATCAAAGGAAAGTTATAGAAGTGTAAATCTTAAATACTTTATTGCGTTTAAGCATTAAATGCTCAGAAGTGTACGTAATATACCTGTAATTTCCTTCCTACTGGATACTTGACAATATATTTCATACGAAAAAACTTTTTCTTTTATCTCCTATTTATATTTTATAGTGAAGTGTTAAAGGAATTAGGTAAAAGTATAAAATTAACTGCATTTTTCAACCAAGGACAAGAAATTATTAATTATACCAATTAAATTGTAATGACAATGTGCATTAGCAAAGTGTTCTACATAAAAATCTCGTGTTTAAAGACCATTAAATAAATTCAGTGTATCTACAAAAAGAATAAATATGGCATTCAACATGAGTGAAGGTAAATAGAAATTTTATTATTTAAAATATTTATTTTTGTTATGTACTGCTGTAAATCCACTATTTTAAGTATTCCTTATTGTAACCATGACACCACCACCAAATTATAAAATTTTAATTATTGAAAAGTGGCATTGAAGAATTCCAAACAAGTTGCAAATAGTTAGTTCCAAAGAGCTTGGAAAATGAAGAATGAATTTAGCATTTACGGGGAACCATTATAGCCTACAAACTTCTATATTATTTTTCAGAATTAGAATAGTAGCATTGGTGGAACATTTTCAATTAGTTATGTTTTGTACCTAAGTATTCCATTGATAAACAAAAATCTGCGATTACTCGGGACTGGGTGCTTGTAGCAATAGTGTCTTAGCTTAGCGAAGGTATTTAGCGAATGATATGCTGTTGATAATACTTATTGGAACTTAGACAGTTTTAAGTGTGGTGCTTTTGCGAATTCATTTAAATAATATTATTATGAATTTAAATTGAAAAACTCAGAATAAGTAAAAGTATGAAGGAGGTGACATCTCGAAATTGTATAATATTTAAAAATGACTATATATACCTTAGGGAATATATGAAAATGATTATAGTATTGCATTATATATATGTGCTTTTGGTACATCAACACTACAACCAACAATTTATGTTTATGAATTATTTATGTACAATGTATGTTTATCATTACAAATGAAAGGACATATACTAATTCTTATAGACAGTACTAATATAAGATAACTTCAATGATTGTATATCAGCTATTAAGTAAAGAAAATGAGTTTATTATATCAAGCCTTTTTAATGATAATAATTGATTAACTTTTTCTCACATTGTAAGGATTATCTTAATAAAATTTACTGACTGTGGCGATGCCTAATAAATATATAACAAAATCTATATTACACTAGAAATAATTGTCAAAGACACATATATATATATACATTAAAGTACTTGAAATACCAATAATCTACACATTTTACTTTACCACAAACATTCATATTCCAATTATAGATTTAACACAATTGATAAATAATTAAAACAATTGTGAAATGTCACATCTATTATCAGGTCATAGGGTTGGTGTTAAATCCATTTTATCAATCAATTTTTATTAAGAGATGATCAGCCTTCTATTACCTGCCACAGCAAGACATATTGTTTTCACATTTGTACCAGAATTGAATCCATGACCTTGTGGTTATACTGCCAAACACGTTAATCACTGAACCAACAAGGCAGTCAATAAATTAGTTTTTATTTATTTATTTAACCTTATTTTCTTACAATCTATCTTATTTTAAAACTTAGTTATTTCATTTTGTTAGTAGGATTAGTTTTGTTTCTTAAAATTTATGTTAGTTGATTTGTTAGTATTGTAAGGGGTCGCCTAAAGCAACATAGGCCTCCTCCATACTAGACCAGAGTCCTCTGTCTCTAGCTGATCTAGACCATGTATTGCCCGCAACTTTCCTGATGTCATCACTCCATCTTTTGTAAGGTCTCCCCCTGGGCCTTTTTTTGTACAGAGGAATCCAGTTGGTCGCAGTTTGCGACCATCTGTTTCCTTTCAGCCTCTGTAAATAGCCTGCCCACCTCCACTTCATTTTAAGTGCATGTGTGACCATGTCTTTGCCTTTAGTTTTTTTCGGTATCACCTTGCTGTTTATCTTGTCTTTTAGTTTAATGTTCATAAAGCTTCTTTCTATTCCTCTTTGACAGGTTCTGATTTTGGCTAGTGTAGATTTTGTGAGGGTCCAAGCTTGACATGCATAAGTTAGACAAGGGATCAGACACATATTCATAGCTTTTGTTTTTAGGCTCGTTGGTAAGATTCCTTTGAAAACTTCTTTCATTGACCAAAACTTATTCCAGGTGGATTTGATTCTTCTGTCAATCTGTCAATAAATTAGTAATTTAACTTTATTTTGTCATTAGGTACATTCGAATGTAACAAAAATAAAATTAATCAACTGTATGACCTTATCAGTGGTTCAAGGTTAACTTTTATAAAGGTTTTTTGAATGCATTGTTTACATAAAAAGCAAATGGAAAATTTACTTCATTAAGAATTTTTTTCATTCTTCCATTTTTTATACAAAGAAGACAATATTTTTTTCCTATAAAACACAAGCATATTCATTTTTTTCCTATGAAACATCATTCAGTAATATAATTTATTCTTATGTGAACAATGCCACAACATATTCAAATAATTTGTTTTTATATATATGCAAAGCGAATCAAATCCTGTGTTTTATTTAAAGACTAGCTGATCCGCGCATAATCGTGCGCTTCCCTCCCGTAGCATAATGTTCAATATATAGCCTATGTTACTCATGGATATAGCTGTTATAGATGTAGCTTTGGAATGGAAAGAATTTTCAAAATCAGTCCAGTAGTTTTTGAGCCTATTGATTACAACCAAACAAACAAATCTAGTTTTCCTCTTTATAATATTAGTGTAGAATTTGAGGTGACTATTCTGAACACAGTAAACAGTAATATTATGTTTATGTATTCAAATGATTGTGACTAAGCAGTGTTCAAAGTATAATTGAGACAAAAAATACTGTACTGATAAATAATATTAATGATTTTTATTAAGTAAATTGTCTTTCAAGAAATATTTGTTACATCAATAATAATGTGGTGAAAACAAATTTATGAAATACTTGCTGTGCCTTGCGGTTTCACCCACGTATATGTGTTTTCCCCGTTCCCGTGGGATTTGTAAAAATTTTTAGCGGATGCCTACGTCATGACATCTACCTGCATGCCAAATTTTAGCCCGATCCGTCCAGCGGTTTGGGCTGTGCGTAGGTAGATGTACTGGGACATTTAATATGTCCTCTAGTCCAAAACTAAGCAGTGTATTATATGAAAACTATAAACATCCTTTTTTTTGGATATACATACATAGTATAGATAGATAAGCACTCAGACAGTAGAAAATTACAATGTTCATCACATAATAATTTTCTACTTGTGGGTATCGAACCCACATCCTTAGGTGCCATTGACCAATGTGCCAATGGGGTCGTCGGTCAGCCACCTTTGAGTTTGAGTTTTAAATATACATGATAAATGATACTAGAAGTACAAGACAAAGGTTTAAATCCTAATTAAATTCTTGGGAACGATCAAATACAAAATAATTGAAAGATGATGCATCAAATAGCTGTTATTATGTAATACCTAGGCTTGAGATCACAGTGATTTAATGGTGAGCCTGGCCGCATATCATGAGGTAGTTTTGTCAGTGTTGCAATTTCATTAATTAAAATTTAATTAATGAATTTTTTTAGTTAATGTTTTGCAGTTTTTAAAACCAAACTCACTTAAATTTTAAAAGTTAAAGTTTAATATTTAAAGTAGGTAAAAAGAAATGATAAATTCTAAAAATGTGAATTTATTTGGGATTATTGTATTACAGGAACGACTAGTAATAACAACATTAACATGGACACAATGGACGATTCCGAGACGAATGCAAAAATATCGGATTCGGCGTACTCCAACAGCTGTAGCAACAGCCAAGCGAGAAGGTAAATATTATCATTAGTATACAACTGTATAACAAGTTTTTATTTTATTCATTAACTTGATGTGTGACAATGATTTTCTTTAGATTAGATCTTTTCAGCCACGAACGCAAGTGTCGATGCGACATATGTATATATAAACAGCTTCAGCATTATTTCAGTGACATGAAATAATGATTTATACAAAAAATTGACTTAATTGAGAAAACTTAGAAAACTCTCCATATGTCCCTATTATCCTTTGGTGAAAATTGGAATCTTTCGACGATATACCCTTTCAAATAAAAAAAATATTACGAAAATCAGCCCATAAACAAAAAAGTGTGTGAACATATATAAAAAAACATACAGTGGAATTGAAGACCGTCGTCTTTTGGAAGCCAAGAAAAGTTAAAAACAATAAAAAATGTTTACTTATTAAATGTTTACGAACTAGAAACAAGTGATCATTAATCACGTGATGGTTTTTACAACTTTTAAAGCACGTGATATTTTATTAAACCCCCCTCTCACCTTGTGGTGTTTTGTGACCTTTCCGTTTCCCTTCACCCCTTTTTGAGCCTCACGTGATTAAAGTTAAGACCCAAATAATAAAACATTCGTGGTAAATGAAACGGAGCCAACAGCTTTCTTTTACAATACTTGAAAATTATGTTTAAGGTAATTAATTTATTATTCCTTTATGAAAAATAACAGAAATGAACAAATCCGTGGACCAAGAGTATTCGATGAGCCTTATAATTTGACTAGCTGTACCTCGCGGTACAACCTGCGTATAGCTCCAGTTTCCGTGGGATTTCGGAGATAAGAAATATCCTATATATGTCCTTTTTTGGGTTTCATCAATATCTGTACAAAATTTAATCCAAATCGGTTCCGTGGCTTTAGCGTGAAAAAGGGACGGACAAACAGTTAACCGACAGATTTATAAGTAATTATTAGTAACGATAACGATAAGGATGAGTAATAGTTTATGTCAAAGTTCTTGGCTTCATATATAACCACGATTATAATCACTTTTTTTAATTAACCAAAATTTTATGGTCTATTTTGATATAAATAAAAAATCTAGAATTTAAAAAAAATCTTTTGATCTAAAAAAAGTTTTTCAACATCACTTATATCAAATTTAGACAAAACATATAAATCTTCCAGTATACTGATCTACAAATCCGATTCGTATCCGATCCGGGTCGTATCGAAGACGATTCTGTAGAAATTTGTATTAATCTCGTTCCGATTTTCGATATTTTCCGACGGGAATAGCATTTGTGAATGTTCCCGGAATATGGAATTTTCGTCAGGTCTTGGTTTAAATAATGCATGAATAACATTTTCAGCCGAAGCTCTCACTCGACGCATTCTGGGAGCCACTCGAGCGGCAGTAGTGGGTATGGCGGGAAACCATCTACGTCTGGATACAGGTATAACATTTTATACTTTACAAGCGCCGCTTTATGAGTAATGAAATTTATCATATATTATCCGGTTCAAATGCTATTAGAAGACGACCTTTTGGAGTCGTGTTACGCGACATAATAACTTGTACAGAACAATAGTCAGATTAATAAATATAAAATATTTCAGGACATTTAACAATACGCCATCTTGTCCCAAACTCAGCAAAGCTTGTATGGAAACTACATAGATAACTGATAGACATACTTAAACATATTTTTTTTAAATAGATACATAGTGTAGATGGATAAACATCCAGCCAGTAGAAAATTACAATGTTCATCATATCTTCATATCATCATTTTCTACTCGTGGGGATCGAACCCACACCCTCCGGCGCACTAGACCATTGCCACATCCACTGCGACAGTCGGGTCGTCAAGATGATTAATATTATTCAGTTAATTTATTTTTTGCAAATATCACGCCGACTAAAATTTTAAATTAAGGGAATAACTAACGCACATAATCAGAATGAAAATAAAGTTAATCTTCTGAGTTTTGATCTCTACTCATACCCATATATGTTTCACTTTCTGAAATATCTTCCTTTGAAATTCCAGAATCAGTTGATATAATCAGCTATAATTAAAATGAAAAATGAATCGGTCCAATTAATTTGAAAAATGATGCAGATGCAAATGTTTCTCAAAAATAAATTATCATTTTTATTGCCAAATACTTTATTCGGATATAACGTTTGCATGATGATTTCACTCACTGTGTGCAAATAAAAATTTGTTATGAATGTCTATTAATAAGTGATGCTAAAATTTTGCAGAACTTTTGTGTAATTATAAGGAAATCGGATTCATAACCATTGTGTATAAGTTCATAAGTAATTCACTGTAAAGTTCACTCAACGAAGTGAAACAATACAAAAATCTTGTGAAACACGGACATTTTTAGAAAACGTGCAATAAAACTTTTTTTAATGTGCAGAATTTTCCGTGTAATTATAAAAAATCTGTTTATAGCTTAGTAGGTCGGTCGTTGATGATTGTTACATAAGCTAGCTACGTTTTCATAAGTACGAGATTATTATTAATTAATTGGTGTTATGTCTAATACGTGGAGTACGTTGTAGTCCTCTGTAGGTCACATTTTCAGTGTCGAACCACGTGATTAGTTTATCCAACACGTGAAAAGCCATTTGTGAGCAGCAGTTCTGAACACGTGATCGCGTTAGTTTACGGATCCCCGCCCTGGAATCATATTTAATCTGCTAGTGAAAGGTCTATGACGATGATATGAAACCTTTTACGTGTAATGGAATCTTCTATTCCAATCCTTTTTATATTTGAATCGATTTTATGACGAATTTTTAATATTTTTATTTGATGATATATTTTTATTCCGGCCAAATCAAAATAATAGCCTAGTAATTATCGTCATAAACGCAGAATATAAGATCAAGTGCTTTGAAAAATTAGAAAGTGTAATTAGGTGATTCGTGACTGTTAGTTATACCCCTTAAATCAATTATTTACATACCTACATTAAATCAATCTTCATATTAAATAATGAAACATTTTTATTAAAAACATCTGAAATAAAAACAATTTGTTTCACGAAGTTTTCCTTATGCTTAAAATTTATTTTCCGTGAAAATTAATTTAAATTATTTTCCGTGAAAAGTAAATTGCTATTGCGTTCTTTCAAATAATAACCTTTTAGTGCCTTTTATTACCTTTTTGAATTGACTAAAAAACAAAGCAGTGTCCATATTTCTTGCAATACTATAGTTTTACCACAAACTTATCTCATAGTAATAAGTTATATCAATATTTTATAGCAGCAACAATGTCAGTCAGCCGCCGGTGGAAATCCGGTGTAAAATTAAGAAAAAGAAGAAGAGCCCCGAGAGTGAACCCCAAGAGGTCACGGAGGAGGAGCCGAGTCCTCCTGAACCGGAGCCCGAGGCGAAGCCGGCTGAGGAAGAATGCGTTGATGGTGAGTGTCTCAATATCTGCTGAATATCTCAATGATTATGGAATCATTTTCAATTTGTTTTTGAAATCATATTCCTGGATACATGCGCTATGGAATATTAAACAGTGATTTCAGGGGCGCACGCATAACTTTTTTAAACAAAGATTTTACTCGTAACTTTATTTTTGCTAATTTTTTTCTAAGACAACCCTTTTTTTTACGAGGACCTTTTTTTCGGTAATTAAAGGCAAGGCACTTCCTTCTAAAGCATCTATATTTTTTATGTTATAGCAGGCAACCGGGGCATGCGGCTCACCTGATGTTAAGTGATTGACCGCAGCCCATGATCATCTACAACATGAAAGGTCGCAAATGTCTTGTCGACTTGAACGAAAGGGACTAAAGTCTTTTCTTTTGGAGCTGAGAATGCTTTTTCTTTAGAGGCAAATAACTAGGTGATACACCTGGCGAGTCTTGACAGACTTTTCATTGGTATTCACTCCGAAACGTCTTGATTGTAATGTAAAAGCTCAACGGATTTCATTCACGCCACAGGGCGATTATTTTGTACACCAATTGTTGCCGGTAATTCTGGTCCAATTGCTTGATTACTTTCTTCCAATTAGAAATAATACGGGTCAAATACCGATATGGACCTGCGAAGAATAGAAAGATATTAAATTATTTCCAAGTTTCAATAAATGTGTCAAAAATTAATAGCTTACGAGCTATAAAGGGTTTAAAAATGCTTCGAAATAGTCCTTGTTCCAGGGCTCGTCACCCACCCTTCCCTTTTCTTTGTTTTTGGCAGAATCGCAGCCGCATGTCGAAATAGGTCTACAAGTGAATCAAGTCAAAGAAATGCTAACTATCTAAGCCATAATAGGGCATTTTTGTCAAGACATTCCTAACTAGCTATTATTCCGTGCGGTTTCTTTTGTTCCAGTGATATTTCCGGGATAAAATAAATCCTATGTCCTTCATAGGGTTCCATACAATCTCTATAAAAAATTTCATCCAAATAGATTCCGTAGTATAGGCATGAAGACAGACAGACAAACAGACAGACTTACTATCGCATTTATAATGTTTAAAGGTATTTTTAGGTTATATTGTTTGATAATTGTGTTAGTCTAAGTATGTGCCCCACCAGCGAACACTATTAGTTCACGTTTATCTCTCGTCTGGTATTTCGTTACAGCCGCCAGCTCGCCCGCTGTGCAGCAGGCTGAGGTTCCAGGAGTGGAGAGCATGGACATCTCCACCCCGGACAGAGTCAGTGTTAAGGATAAGGTAAGGTTCCATACAATATAGACGAAGTAGGTAAATAATAAAAACTTATGCAAAAAAAGAGTATCGACTTACTCGCTCTAAAAAGCCGAAAATAATAGTAATAAATTGAGAACCTCCTCTTTTTTTTGAAAGTCGGTCATTATAATAGTTGAAAAAAACAACAAAAACGAAAAAGAGTGTGCACTGTACACAGTTGTTGAAATTAATGCTAAAAGAAATGTTCTTACTCTATTGTCCAATCAAGTAAGATTATATGAAGCTCCCTTTAACAAACTTTGCCTTTATTAAAAATATATTTATTAATAAAACATAGTTAAGATGAATGCATAAAGAAAAAAGGTGCACACTGCATTTTTCTCAAAGTTCGTAATTACTTATTGATAATAACTTTTTGCAAAAAATAGAACTGACTTCCTCATTCTAAAAAGTAGAAAATAACTTTTATTTTATTTTTGTTGAAATCTATACAAATCGGTGCAAAATCTTGTTGAATTAGAAATAAATAACGGCACCGAATTTTCGAAAATGGGTCCACAATCGCCGGAGAAATGCGGTAACATACATAAAAAAAAAAATAAAATACGGTCGAAACCTCCTCCTTTTTTTGAAAGTCGGTTAAGAATAGAAAATGAATTTATCACGATATTTAATATCTGTTTTGTTTAAATTTTTATAAAATTACATTTTTGTTTCAGTCCAGCACATGCAACTTCCCAATGAATACGCCAAATAGATCGTTACCAAATATTGCTGTAAGTACATAGGCAAGATTATTTAAATATATATTATTATATTATACACTAGAAACGTGAGAATTATGATTCAGTCTATGTAAGCCACGAGGAATGATAATAATTATTTATGAAAGTTAGATATGAACGACACGTTTTTAATAAATAATAAATTTACATTGATAGAATTGTGCTCAATCATAAGTTTCTTTAACAATACCAGTCAGTAAAGTATTTTATTCAATATATGAGTGAGGACACTATTGGATTACGCTAAGGACATTATAAGATCAACAAGAAAACTAAAGTCTGTTTCTTTAGAGAAAATTTTTAAAAAGAGATAAGAAAATTACTGAAGAGAGAATTTAGTGTTAACTTTGAAGATATTCGTGTTCATAGTTTAACAAGTCTTTACTTGGTAACACTGTAAAATAAATTACATAACATTTTTTTCTTTTATTTATTTATTTATTTGTAACCATACAGCATTATTACAAGTAACAATCCTTATTGTCTAAATACAACATTAAGAGCCAATTAAGGTTACTAAACAAAGTCTAACAAATATTAGATACAATTAAAAAAAGAGAAGTTATTAAGATGGTATTTCAAAATATGTACTTTATTGATGGTAAATAAATAGTAGTTAAGTCTCCCAGTGTGTGTGTGTGAGTAGTTGTGTGATTGAATGTGCAGTAGTCTGAGCTTTCGTGTGCATATCATAGCCGAACCGTGTGTGGATTGTATTGATTTCTTTAACCAATCTCTGCTTAGATAAACGGAAAACGTCAAGGTCATTATATTCTCTATTGTATAAATGTAAAATTCTTACCATGATGCTATTTTTTGCGTAATTAGCACTAACGTTAAGAACATAGAATGACGATGTATGGCGAGCTCTGAGCTGAGGGCTGTTGAAGTAGACTAATTTTTTTTCTATCAGTTCACGGGTGATTCATTATTGAATATATATAATCGGCGTTGTTTCAGGACGGTTTCTCTTGCGTGATATCAATGCAAGACGGCGTGGTGATGTACACGACGTCCTCACTCACGAACACGCTCGGCTTCCCCAAGGACATGTGGATAGGGAGGTCCTTCATCGACTTTGTGCATCCGAGGGTGAGTTATCAAACTATTATTCATCTTGTCAGCATTTTTGTTAAGGCGTTGGAAGTTGTAGTATTTGAATTACTTTTGAAATAAAAATTAGATAGTGAAAACTGCATCAGAATTGTTACTTTTATTGAACAGGATTAACTTCCAGCAGCTTTCATGGTGCTACTATCGGTTGGTTATGAGATTGTAATGTGCATTACATTATTACTTTTATCTTGTGCAAACACTTTTTCTCTCATCTCATAACCAACGAATAGTAGCACCATGAGAGCTACTATAAGTTAATTTTGTTATATTAAGAACATTTGTTATATTAATTACATTAAGAAGTATAAAGTATGCAGACATACTTTTAAAAGTTGTCGCGAATATAAATAAAAAAAAAAAATAAAATAAACTTCCTTTCGTCTGAAAGCAGGGACCATTTTTGGGTAGGTGTTTTAGGAGGGCTAAAAACTTGTATGATGCCTCTCCTATTATAAACCTCCAACTGCAGGAAACTGCTATACATGGAACTGCAGACCCTACTGGTAAGTAGTGGGACTTAGTATAAATAAACCCCGAAAATTTAAAAATATACATTTTTTTATAAATAATACATTTAAGACAATATGCAATGTTTTAAATGTTGTAGTTTAAAATTATTTTGGCGCGTTTAAAATTATTTTTCTTAAACTTAATTAAGTATATAACAATGTATTCGTGGCAGCTTGCAATTTTAATTGGGTATTATTTATAACTAAAAAATAGTATTCTCAAAAAGGTCTTTTTGGTGGGACTTTCTGCCTGCCAGGTAAAAAAAAGCTCTGCTTTCCACCAACCAGGTCTACAGTTTCATGTCGGTGTATAAAAGGAGAGGCATCAGACAAGTTTTCAGCTTGTCTCGAACACCTACCCATAAAATAGCCTAGCTCTCGGACTATTTCTTGACTGATGTAGTTTCTAATAATTAAATAAGGTCTTATATATTTTTATAAATTATTTTTGATATCGGCGTCCGCCCATATTAACAATAAACACCTTTACAGGACCGTAACACGTTCGCGTCGCTCATAACGAACGGTCTGGCGACTCCGAAAACCGTAAACGGTACGCAAAAGAAAGGTAATTCTTCTTGTGACGATCCATCGTGCCAATTGTTCTGCGCTTGGTGTATGGCCACTGCATGCACTTATTGAGACTCGTTTGTTTGAGAGGGTTGTGTAAATTATTTTCAATTGCAATTTTATTCTTGGTGTACAGATCTGGTTGAGGTCTATGACCGGTGCGTAGTAAAAAAAATGTATTACTGGAAATACTTAAATTTTAAATTGTTTTAATAATTGATTAGTTATTTGAATGATTGAAGTAATTTTTACAATTTTAAAGTGTTATGTATGATTTTTTAAAGTAAATTTGATCCATTTTGACTTGGAAAGACTGAATATAATTGTGAATTTAACGGGGTTATTGGGAAGAAATAAACATATTCTTGGCTTTATTAAGTATGCAAGTATAGTTGTTAATCGCCAAGTAAGGTTTATAAATGTGAATGAGAAATTAAAAAAAAATAAGTTTCTTTGAAACACACATTATACAAAAATTACATACATAAAGACGTAAAAAAATCATAATATATACATTAAAAAAGAACAATACTACTGTCTTTTCAATTGTTTCAAGTATCGCAGTGTCAAGTTGACAATACGTAATGAACTACCAATTCACTTCAAACAAATGGGTCTCAGTGGACTGCCCCATGTTTGCAAGTATATTTGTTGTGTAATGGACATTCTGTTTTAGTAGTATTTTTGTTCAATAATCAATAAAAAATCTCCCACAATTGAGATATTACACAGAATTCCATATAGAATTTATAGTAGACAAACTTTGTAAAGAGATAATTTGGATAATTTTTTAACCTACGATTTTTAGTGTGTCCTATTATTAGTAAAGAGACGAGATCGAGGATATGAAAAATGAATTTTTATTTGGAATTTTATTTCATAAAGTTTTATCTGGTTGGCACATGGATGAGTGGAGTGAATGCCGGTTGGCAAAATTAATTGAATATACCTAATCTTTCTATAAAAATATTTATATAAATGAAGATAAAATTGGAACTGTAGTCTGCTTTGCCTTTATTTTTTAGAATATAATTTCTTCTGGCACTCACTCCTTTGTTGTAGCTTATTTTTGCCTCTATATAAAATAAAAAATAGCTTGTTCTTTACTCTGTTTTATTTCTTTGCTCACAAATATATTTTCAAAATTTTATAGCAGGTTTACATATTCTGTTATAACCAGCCGTGTATGTGTTTAAATAATAAGTTTTAAGGTAAGTTTGAAGTGAATATTTTATAAAACTGAAGGTACAGTTTGTATATCGCTTTATAGTATCCAGTTGATTGAAATTTATACAGGTTTTTGTGAGAACATTACAATCTACTGTTTGCAAATATTAAGGTTTTTCATACAGAAGTATGCCAACGGCCTATGATGTTAGACAAGTATTTTAATTTTGTCGTAAACTATTTACTCGACATTCTATTTATGTTGTTGGTAAGCGACTTGATTTAATAGCTTTACACCAATTATAGTAAGCATTCTTTTTAAAAACCTGGATAGGTACTAAATAGTTTTTATATAATAAAGCCATAACAAAAATTCTCCTTTATTAAAAGGTAACACAGTATCAACAATGGTGTGTCGTATACGGCGCTATAGAGGGTTGACCTCAGGGTTTGGGATAAAGGACCGAATAGTCACGTTTATGCCCTTTCTGCTGAAACTGTCGTTCAGAAACATATGCGACGAAGAAGGCGAGGTGATTTACCTCCTCGTACAGGGTACACCGTTCTTCTCGGCGTTTAAAAGTAAGTTGTGTGTTTTTTAAGTATGTAGTTATTTTTTCAAGTGGGCTTTCAGAAACTTTAATATTTCTATTTATGAATTTTTAGGAAAATTGCAAAATAATACTTTTAATTTTTTATAATGTATTGTGTTTTATAATTGTGGTGGTCTTTTATAATGTGTGTTTTATAATACTTATTTTACAAAATATATTTAAATGAATAATATTTCAGTTCCACTCTATTGCTCCATTCAGCGTTGTATAATGTATCTTATAGTTTTGAATTTGGCCCTGAAATCTACTTGCAAAAATCTAAACTGATGAAAGTATGGATAAATATCCATAAAACATAAAATTGACATTCTAACCCTGACAATGTTAATTAATTTCAGCACCCAACGAGATCGTATCAAAGGCAGTCCCATTCGTTATAAGGCACGCAGCCAACGGTGACATTAAGTACATAGACCCAGAGTCCGTGCCATATCTAGGATACTCCCCTCAAGATATAATAAATAAAGATGCCCTGCATTTGTACCACCCCCATGACTTGACGTACCTACGGCAAGTGTATGAGACGATAGTGAAGGAGGGCGGAGTTCCGCGCTCGAAGCCCTACAGGTAAATCTTTAATGTATTATTCGATTTAAAATGCATCGAATTTCGCATTTTTATTAACAAAACAATAACTTCAACGCACACTGTTACACTGGATGTTTAAACGGTCTCCTAAAAGAGTACATATACGCATCTTTTACGTCCTGTTTCTTCTTTATACGCATTTGTTTTCAAAAAGTTTTCTGGTAAATTTAAGATTGTACTATGTGGTGCTCCATCATATCCACACATAAACGAAGAAAACACTAAGTTAAATGTATTTAATAATACAAGTTTTGCCTGTATTTCTTTCTTGGTTCTTGTCTGGTGTATTGAATTATTCAATATTTGCATAAGCGAGCTTTCATGATCATTTTACTTAAATTCATTCTAAGAATATAAATCATTTAGATTTATGAAAACTTGTGAATAAAAAACATTAATATTTCAACATGATAACATTGCAGATATTTAATATATCAATCTGAGCCCACTACCTTTTGGGATTTAACTGGCTGATAAATATAAGTATCCAAGCTGTAACTTCTCCATTAAACATATGATTTTTGAATACAAAATGCACCATGCAATTAAATGTTGCTAGCCTAATCTTTCTTAACTAGAATCATACACAAATTATACAATAAGCAAGTTAGAATTCAATCAACTATTTAGATGTAACAGATAAAAACATTCATAATGAAATAATTGTTATGTTGATCTAAGTCCCTTAAATAGCCTTTTCAGAGAAATTTGTGATTTTTAAATGTCCCCGAATAAGTGGCGAGGTAAGTCCCAAATATATTTAAGTCACGATTTGCTACTCACATATAATACACACCTTCTTCATCGAACACACGTTAAATGGCATTTTATTAACATGTTTTACACATTAACTGATCATTGGGCATGCATTAAACCAAATACTAGTCTTATATGCATGTATAAATTAACAATCTCGTTATTTTTACCACAATCGTTGAACATTTTATTGTTGAGAACATTACGAAGCGACGGTAGTAATGCTTTATCTTTTCCTAATCGTTCATAAACAAATAATGTAAACGAGGATTGAACATTATTTAATAATTTCAACAGGATGATGGCTCAAAATGGCGATTATGTTAAGCTGGAGACGGAATGGTCTTCATTCATTAATCCTTGGTCGAGGAAACTTGAATTTGTCATTGGAAAACATTTGCTAATTGAAGTAAGTTTGTACTAGATACTATAGTATTTTTGTGACATTTTATATGTTTATTATAGAATAACGATACGCAAAATGAAACATTTTCAAAAAATATTAATAAATTAACCATTTTTATTAGGGCCCAGCAAATCCTGATGTATTCCAAGCTGCTGATATAGAGAAATCCATAAAATTCTCAGAAGAAGAAAAGAATAAGGCACAAACTTTAAGGGAAAACATTGTCAGGATTATGAATGAGGTAAAACTAGACAAATTAATATGAAGTTTGTATAAAATCTCTATGTAATGTAATGCATTTTGCAACTAGAGAAAAGATTCTTTTGTTTTTCGTGGTTAAAGAAAATTACAGGTAACAATGCAAATTTTTAATTGAACTGTGTTGCTTGTAATAAATTTGCAACTATGTTGCCATTTTTTCAACTTATAATACTATTTTATGTGTATTGAATTACTATTACTTTTTTTATTAATTTTCGTTCCTTATAGCTTCTAACTAAGCCGGCTGAAGCAGCAAAACAGCAAATGACAAAGCGTTGTCAAGACCTCGCTTCGTTCATGGAGAGTCTTATGGAGGAGGCGCCAAAGACTGATGACGAAATGTGGCTGGACATCAAGGAGCCTGATAATGGATATTATGTAAGTAACATAACATAACAACTTCCTTTATCATTAATCCTCTCTTTATCCCCTCATTCTTTCTTCAAGCCGGCAAGGCATCTGCGACACTTTTGTCTTGCAGATGTTAATGGGCTGCGGTCAGTCACTTAACATCAGGTGAACCGCATGCCCCGCTTGCCACAACTGCTGCTATAACATAAAAAAAAACATTTAAAGTACAAAATATTTCCCGTATTTAAAATTAAGTTAAATATTAACTTAAATATAGTACTAATATACATATAGCAAACTAGTTGGAATTTGTTAGTTAAATGCACTTACAAATATAATCGAGAAAAGCTGTGAAGTCACAGAATATTTTTAATTGCTAGCTTAAAATTTCGAAAACCTTAACAGCCTATTAACATTTAAAAATGGAGTAAATTTGATATGATTTAAAAATGTCTTGTTTCTATTGGTACATAACCATATTAAGAATGTTAATGTACCAAATAAACATTGCTTTTTATTCTTCAGGAAAGGGACTCTGTGATGCTCGGAGGTATTTCACCTCATCACGACTGCAATGATAGCAAGTCGAGCACCGAAACACAAATAAGTTACAACCAGCTGAATTATAATGAAACATTGCAGCGGTAAGTTTTTTCATAAAGTTTTGTATTGATAAATTACAAGGAGATAACATAACAACAATGCATTCTTTTAACTAAAAGTTGGATACCTTTCTTACTTTAAAAATATGAATTTAATTTTACTGCTCTGCATTCTATTTCAAAACTATTTAATTAAAAAAAAAGAAAACAATAATATCCTATCCTATTTATATTAAAAATATTAAAGTTTGAACGTTCCATCACGGTGCAGCTAGTGAAAAGATTTTGAAGAAATTTCGTATACAGAAAGAATATTAGCTGGATTAGGTGGTAGGATACTTTTTATTCATATAAGCACCGAGCGAAGTCGCGGACAGTGGCTAGTTTTTAATAAATTTTATTATTTTAGGTACTTTGACAGTCACCTACCATTTTCCGAAGAAAACAACACAGATGTGCCCCCAGAGAGGCCAGCAGACGTACAAATGCCTATGTCCAATACTACTGGGTATGTTTTAAATTTATTCTATACATTTCTATTTATAATTAATCTTAATATATAGAATCCACAGTGTGTAATACAGTATGTAATTTTTTAAAGTTTCAGATCAATGATCTGTTTTTTTACTGAGTATTTTAATTTTAACTGCTCTATCGAATTGGAGCTTTTTCTGTAATGATAGTTTTAAATAAAATAAACAATAATGTGTAAACATACTGTTGTTTTATGTTAAAAAAATATAAGTTGTTTATAGTCAGAAAACTTGTTGAACCTGAAATTGAAGCCGATTAGTTTTATTATTAATTGTTATAAACATTGATTATGCTAATTTAAAACACTGTTCCTATTTTATGAATTGTTTATATTTAAATAAATCTATACTAATATTATAAAGCTGAAGAGTTTGTTTGTTTGTTTGTTTGTTTGAACGCGCTAATCTCAGAAACTACTGGTCCGATTTAAAAAATTATTTTAGTGTTAGATAGCCCATTTATCGAGGAAGGTTATAGGCTATATATCATCCCGATATTCCCATGGGAGCGAAGCCCTGGTGCACAGCTAGTTTTCTATATGCAAGTTTTTGTTCCAGGCATTGTATGTCACCGATGGCGCAGAACTCCGGAGACTCTGGTGAGATGACCAGCTCCTGTGATTCGAGTGCACTGGTCTTGTCTAATTCCAGCCCTCTGGACAATCTAGGCGATTTCTACCAGCCTGTGAGACTGACTGAGTCTGCGTTGAGCAAGTTAGTTCATTTGTGTTGGATATATGATCGTTTTTAAATGATAAAACGTTTAAGTAGACATATTGCATAAAAATAGTTTTTGAAGGATTTTAAACGCGGTTTTATAAATTATTTTACACTATTATTTATCAAAGGTTTTTTTTTCAATATGAATAGTACTTGTTAAAACAAACCAAAAAAATATAATAAGTAAACATTAAAAAAAAGTTCGGCTCGTGATGTTGTTTTTCTTATTTTTTTTTATAATTTCATTGGTGAATATTTTTATTTTTTTTATATTTAATCGGTCCTTCTAAAATTTATGTATTTGGGGATAAATACATAACATAATTTATTTAAATAGGTAAAAAAGCTTTTACTATTACGAGTATTTTAATGGGCGAATATGTATCCAGTATTCTCTTTGGAAATACGTATAATCTAAAATTCATATTATAAACAGACACAATGCAGTAATGGAGAAGGAATTGATGAAGCAGCACCGGGAAATAAAGACGGGCACAAAGGACGATAGGAAGAAAGCGTCCAAAGAATCCAGGCAAAAGAAGAAGGAGCATCTTGCCCGTTGCAACGCCTCTTTCTTGCCTACGTCGGCTGGATTGTCTACTGTTGATTCGCAGGTACGTTATTTGTTAACTAGTTTCTTGTCTATAATTTTGTCTACGTAGAAGTGGACAAAAATATATGTTTTTAGGTATTGTGCAATTCGTTTTAGCTGGTTTTGGTCAATTTCAAGTTCAAATTTTTTTATGTTATACTTTCAAAAATCTGAACCTATACTTTGACATAATGATCCTTTTTACTTCTGCCGCTGTTTAATCGAACCGGATAATAGATATCACATGTTTTATGCATCTATTTATCGCTGAACTAAATTTCATCATAATCTTGTGTGGTTGAGTAAAAAAAAATAAAAAATAATATTCATGATATCATAAGGAGTTCTGTGTATCTATGAAAGATAAAAAAAATAACATAATTGAATAATTTTAGCCGCATGGTTTGAAGCGATCATCAAGACATTCCGAGGACTCCGGGACTGGCTACAAGTATCGCTACTCCACAGCCAAGCTGCCCAGACGCAAGCAAAGCACCAGCGCTGCGCCTGCGCACCCTTCCACTACGCTCACTAATACTATTGGTAAGATATTTTACGATACGATTGTGCTTTGAAAGTTAGCAACGACACATAGATCCTCAATGAAAACTTATTTAAACATTTGTTTTCAAATAACTCTTTTAGGTCCGTAATATCAAATGCAGTTTAAACCGTGACAAAAAGTTTAATCTAAACATCACTGTTTAAACTGCAATTAATCGATCGCATTTACGAATCATACCTGCATCCTTTGACATTTTTGTGCCTCAACTGTTAGTAACTGTTTTGAATGTTTAGCTCAAACTTTAAGCATCTACAGGGTTTACTAATTTATGTCATGCTCATGTCTTCCACTCTTGTGCTACTGTCATGTTTGATTCTAAGATGTAGTTTATATCCCGGGAGAAAAAGATACATTTTATATATGGGGCATGCTGCATATTTGTAAAGCATTAACATGTAATAATTTATTATTTTCAGTATCGTCACCAATGCCCACGAATTCAGTGAATAACATGAATACGTTCTTCCTTGGCGTCAGTATCCCACAGCAGATGTCTCTTATGAGTCCAGTTGCTGCTATGCCTGGTACGATAAAAACATTTTTTTGCACACATATTATAATTTAGGGAAATCTTTTAGCGAAAACAAATAGTCATTAAAGTTAATAAATAAAAAAGTTTTTTGATAGCGAAAAAAATAGGTACAATAAATAACGATTATTGTTAGAAGAAAACAACAACATTGGATTGTTAAAACGCAAATTTAACTTATAAATTTAACTTTAAACTCATTTGATGCATTACCATGATTTAAAATTGCTATTTTTAATTTTTTGTCCTATCAAAACTATTCAATGTTTAGAGTTGGGTAAGCGTATGCGGCATCGATTCGATATTCCTCTATTTGTAACATTAATTAAAGATCACTGTATGAGATAATTTTTTCTTAAACTTCTAAAAATAAAACCTGAAGTTTGTGGAGAGGGGTATGATACAGATGAATTTCATAAAACGATTTCGATTTAGCTGTAAATTTTAATATTTAAATGTGTTATTCGATACTTTACTTTCTCCATAAGCTTCTTTCAACTTTGATTCAGAAACCTTAAAATCGTGAATAGGGACAAAATTGCTAAATATTTTTTATCGCTAATTGGCGGTTTGCATTTAACACCCATTAAGTGGACGAGAATAATTAGAAAAACATTAAGGTGTCATTAATAAACGAAATAGATAACGCGCTAAGTGGGGCAGTTTAAGTTAACTGTTAGTTAGACTGACTCACTTTTGAATAATAACTCGAATACTAAGTACTTAAGTAGTAATTTTATTGTTTTAATTATTTCTTGACATCTTCGTTGCTTTTTAAAGCTAAAGAACGTCTTAAGATTAAAGTAACCAAAAACCTAAAAAGTACTAGAAAATTAAAATCATATGGTTAAATAGCTCTCAAGTAAGGTCTTGTTCTTGAAACTAATGTCGAATTGGACGTGATAATATGTATGGGAGTAAAATAATGTTAAAATATTGCAGGTATGTTCCCAATATGTTACATGCCGACTACGTCGCAACAAAGAATGCCTTCTACCTCGGAAATGAACCCACAAGAGCCGAACACTAGCTCTCAACCGTTTACAAGTGAGTTATTTTTTAATTATGTATTTCCAACTGTGTTTGTCACCCACTCAAAAACTAATTAAACGATTTGCATAAAAATTTCGTTTAATATAGCAAATAACACATTGGTTACAATTTATAATGGCTTTAGATTTTGGCTATAGCAAAATGAGAAAATTCCATGCGAGTTAAGTCGCTGGTAAGAATTGGCGTCTTAACATTTTAAAACTATTTTTATGTACCGTTTTTGATGTATGCGGTCAATATTTTGTTATAATCTATGATGCTATAGTATGATGATATATACAACAAATTATGTAAGTGCTTATTTATTTGGTTACTTGATTTGTGAAAGACACTGTATCATTTGTAAGGTTGATGATGTTATGTAAATGTATATGACGTTCTAAAATCGAAATAGACTAATTTGGAAAATAAACGTTATGACTTTCAAGGCTCTATTCGTAAGATACGATGTCAAAGTAATATAATTATTATTATTTAGAAACATGACTAGATAAAAAAGGCTTATAACATACGGTGACCTAAAGTAGAAGCAGACTTTCTATATATGTTACATATTATATTTTTTCCAGTGCCCTGCGTAATGTACGGGCAGCCGATGTACGGTTCCCCCTTCATGTATTCGCCGATAAACGCGCAAGTGCAATACCCGATGCAGCAGGGGTTCATGGCGCAAGGCATGACCTCGGCGATGCACCCGCTGGGCTTGTCCAGTGGTAACTACCAAGAGGTGAGTGGGGATGGGCCATCACGGCGGTTTCGCGTTTTGTACTAGGGGAGAGTGGGCGGTTTTGGGCTGTGGATTTTTAAGTTTTGACGAAAGTTGCTATAGTATGTTTTAGCTGTTATTAATAGTCAATTAGTAGATAGAAACGTAAAGCTTTGAAACAGATTGATGAATTGAGCAGAATGTAGATTTTTTTTTATAGTTAGTTTTATATATATATTTTATAGAGAGTATAGTTTAGCTGTTATAAAAAAGTACCAATAGCTTGATCGAAACGAAAATGTCGAAAGTCTTAAAGCAGACTAACAAAATATTCAGAATTTTCTACGTAGTTACAATGCATTCCTGCACAAAGGATTACATATCACATAGTAATACTAAGTATGTATTGGTTTCAGCATAATGGATTATAGTCTTTCATTGAATCATCATACATTGAAGTTATATAATTTCCAGTTTACTTTTGTATTTGCTAATAAACGAGACAAAATTTGTAAAACATTTAAAAGCTATGTTTTTAACTTACTTAAAGGTAAAATGTTCATGCATTATAGGAATTTAAAATATGCAGAAATGTCCTGAGCCAAAGTTAGGCCACGGCCCGTACAAAATTGCCCATTCTACTCAGAATTTTAATAAAGTAGAGCCCTATATTAAATAATATATTTTATAAGTAAACAACGCGAAATCAGCCGTATTTCAATAGATTTAAGTGCACAACTTCATACCACTTCACAGCTTACACTGGTAAAGCAACACGTTACATATATAGCGTTCGTTTATTGTTATGCTGCCTTTTTTGTGTTTGCTCGACACAAGCTTATTTTTAAGTGCGTTTTAGTTAAGGGAAATTGAGAACGTATTACTGAAAAAGTAAATGTTCATGATTTAAGAAATGTTTTTAAAACAATTGCTTGAAAACAATGTTAAATAATTAACATTATTATAAGCGAATCGAATATATAACCAAGAACAGATAAATATTAAAAAAATAGCTTTTTAAAAGATGAATTGAAACGATAATGTTTCACACATACATAAAAAAGATTTTTTCGTCTCGATAATAATATCAATAATAATCAAATGTAAGGATAAAAACATTAGTTATAAGTTGATCGTTGATTGTGTTTCGATCATATTTAGTTATAAGACGCGGATGTATATCGAATCCTGTGAAAACTGGTGGGGATTCTGCTAAAAGTGCGTAGATAGGGAAGTAAGGAACGTATATAAACTATCATTACTCACTGCATTATACCATCCATAATCATTCGCTTTGCTTGCGTTTCCTACACTTTCACAGCAGCAGTTAACGAACACGTCTGTACAATTGTAAAACAAAAATCATTGTTTGCTTTTGTTATCGATTTAAAACTATCACATTGTTTGTTATAAGCTTTTTGTTTTTGTTAATGATTAATTTGTAGTTGAAATCGAGTTCATGAGACAACAAATGGTACATTTTCTGATTTCATTCAGGATCGCTTACCTCTAGCATAAAGAAGTGCATTTGAGGGTAGTGTATTTTTTTCATCAAAATTGTATTAATAAGCCTGAAAGTATTCTTGTAATTATTCAGCATATATTGATTTAGTTCAGTGTGTTAAGAACGCGGTATATTGTGGTTCGTATACAGACAGTTCGTTGGCCGCTTAAGCATGTATCGCTTACTGAGCATTGAATATAAATGTGGGTAAGGGTGCGTAGCGTGAGATTCACAATTGCAATGCATCGCAGGCTTGTAAACTCACTTTCCCAACGAAGAGCAAGCTGGTTCCGCCGGCCGCTTGGCGCGAGAAACGGACTGAACAGTTAGCGACCGCAGCTAAAAAAGATAAAGGCAGCGGCACAAGTGACTCGTCGGCCGCCGTTTCAAATTTGGTATGTTTTTGAACGTATTTTGATGGGATGTGACATGTATTGGGCATGGAGATGGGCTTGAGCGTCTGTTATCTTCTGTTCGTACTAATTATTTTTCTGTCTAGGCTGAAAGTTCTCGTAAAATGTGTGAATTGCAGTGATCATCTTAATGATTGAAGAATTTTAAGGAAAGGAAGACGATACGATATTGTCATTGTATCAAACCATTTTTCATTGTAGCAATAAACGTTAGTGTATAGCGACTTATATTTTAAGAGCGTACTATTATAGTAAACGTTAGTATTTTAAGAGTGTATTTTATTTTAAGTAAATAGGCGTAAATTTTTGTGATATTTTGCAGAGCGCCATCGGGTATGAATGCATACAAAAAATTAAAGAATTATTTTTACCCGTTTAAGTAAAGTTGGGTTTATACGTCAAGAAATATTTAATTATTTCATGTAATATAACACATATGGTTAGTGCAGGCGCTAGCGTGCAAAGTGACAAAATAGTTGTCAAAAGTAGTAAAAATAATTTATATAACAACATGATGGCGCTACCTTTTTATAGAATTAAAAAATATATGAAGATCGATTTATAAAATGTTCTTAATCTTAAGCCCACCCTAAACAGTACTGAGCTTTATAGATTTTTTCATTGTACTTCATATCTGAAAAAATAGTTATTTCGAATGTTAATTATCATGTGTTAATAACCATAAAAATCGTATTTTTTAAATTATTTGACCACGTTAGATATAAAGCTTGTACGTTCCTATAGTGAACTCAAATGCGGTAATAATTTAAGGAAGGAAACTTATACGACGTAGAAAATTCAATGTTGTGTTGAAGTAATGTGATTTTTTTAGATTTGTGTTCCAAGGGCCATCGGGTAAGAGAAATTCTGGTTATAACTCGATGTTTATCAACAGAGCGCAAACGCAGCTACAGAGAATCAAAGCAAGGGCAAGGAGAGACTGGGCAACAGTGAGGGGACCATAGACAAGACTGACGAGGAGTCCAGCTACTCCTCCTTCTATTCTAACTTCTTTAAAAGCGAATCAGGAAGTGCGGAAGAAAGCGACGTCAAGAAGGTTAGGATAATGTTTGTGTTTGGTGCAATTTTAACGCCTTCCACGCAACTAAATATTTGTTATTGGACTTTTGTGTTAGATCCTGAATGCTTTTAAATAACGACTAATATATTCTTCACGACTCTTCTAAGTGGCATGTTTATTTGAGGCTTATTTCTAGTGGATTATCAACTTTTAAAGGGAAATAGGCGTGCATAATATAATTATTTAATATTTATTGTGATTATAATTACGGTTACCTCATGAAACGACTGTCATTCTCCTATTATATATCAGATAAATAGAAAGAAGAAAATTACCCTGGTTTCTCCTAATAAAAGACGTGTATCCGGTTAATATTGGTCTTTTGTTGGTCAATCACTTCGACATCTCTTGTTTTTTATGGGATTTATTTGGTGAGTCATCAATAATGGATATATTATCGAAATTGGTGTATTTGTTTTTCAATAATTGTGTATTTTTCTGTTTTATTTAAGCTTCCCGTATGAACAGTAAAATATAGAACGGAGATAATTTATTTTTTGTTTTTCTATAGCGGTCCTTAGATAACATACCTCCTTATGAAAACCAACAGGCGAAGAAAGTCGCCAGGAGGAAAATGGAACCACCGTGGATGGAACACGTGAGTTTAAGTCTTGTGTACAAATTAAAGCTGTGTTGTAAAAAAAATCCATTTTTTTTTAAATTTAATTGTCGTAACGTATTATAAAAATGATTCGTCTTCTGTAAAATGAATGCTTTTTCTTCTATAACAATGAACTCTTACTGCTGTCTAAAACTTTTTTTTTCATGTAAAAAAGGAGACAAGGATTGTAACAATAATATTTTGATGCAGGTATGCGTAACTTCAGAGCTGATATACAAATATCAAGTTCTACCTAAGAATATGGAGGAAGTCTTATCTGGAGATAGGAAGAGACTCGAAGCCTTAGAACAAGTAAGTAGACTCATATTTTATTTATTTTAATATTATTTAAAAAGCTTTGTTTTTTTTTTTATATATTTTATTCGAGTGCTTCGTAAAATTCAAATGTCTAACTAAATCTGTAATTATTTTTAGCCTAATTTAGTGAACGAGCAACTCGGACAACTGTACTTAGACCTGCAGCTAGAGGGAGTGGCCGCGAGACTGACCCTGGAGGAGGGCCTCACCAGCTCCAGCAGTTCCGGAGAGGAGAACTTCGGAAGGGCTCCTAAAGTACAGGTGTGTTTCTGAAACAGCATTTTATTATCAGAATATACTTGTTCTAAGACTTGCAGGTAAAGAAGTGCCTTAATAACTCCAGCAGTTCTAGAGAGGAGAACTTCGGTAGGGCTACTAAAGTACAGGTGTGTCTTTTAAACAGTATTTTAATATTAGAATATATTTGTCAATGAGTAACACAATGTATTAAGACCTGCAGCTGGAGGGCTTGCTTTACTAACTCCAGCAGTTCTGGAGTGGAACTGGACTTCGTATCTAAAGGTGTCTAGAAGAATATGCAACTCAGCCAACTGTACTTAGACCTGCAACCGAAGGAGGTACTTCTCGAGCTATTTTGCGGAGAACTTCGGATGACTCCTGAAGTACTCCTCAATAATTTTCAGCTTAAACTACTGCACATGCAACTCGGCCATCTTTTTTTAGACTTGTGGATGACATGGCCGTGAGACTGACCGTGGAAGAGGGCCTCATGAGGTGCAGCAGTTCTGGGAGGACAACCTTTGTCTAAAACAAATTTGATTTTAGAATATACTAGTATATGGGCAACCGTCAACTGTAGAACTGCGTGGTGTCTCACGAGCTATTTTGGGGAAGAGAAATTTGGAACAACTCCTAAATTACGCGTTTCTTTATAATATTATGATTTTGAACTTATGGTATTATGATTGTAAGCTTTTATGCCTTCTATATTTACAGAATTATCGATTGGCTAAACCAAAGGATACACATTGTATATTTGATTTTATAGTAGTAAAACAACTTATGCTGAAGTAATTTAGGTTACATCCACTGATATTTTATTATTCATGAATATATATTTAAACATTCAGGCACAAATTATGATCAGTACAATACTTAATTTTTATATAGCCAATATTTACGTATTTATCTTTTAATTCCAGGGTCGCCGAAGAAAGAGGGAGTACAGTAAGTTAGTTATGATATACGAAGAAGATGCCCCCCTCCCACCGCCAGAGGACGCCGCCAGCTCTTCCACGTCATAATGACATTTATATCATAAATGTTAAACGATCCCCGTGAATTGCTAATGTGATGGAACCTTTTTGAAGAAAAAATTAGGTTGACGTCATGTGATTTTTTTTTGTTAAAGAAATTTATTTTAGTGTTGTAATTACATCTTGATTAGTGTGAGACGTTTTAAAAATCTACTGAAGTAATTCTTTTGTGTACTTCTCTTTTACAGGAATTTCCTAAGAAATAGTAACCAATTATAAAAACTTGACAACAATGATAAACGAAACAAGTCAGCTGAAAAATAACACAAATAAGTTAAATTAAATGTATTTATTGCTAACGGTACTAATTGTTGAAACATTTTGATGTCACCGAAATATCCACGGCGGGCATTAGTTGTTTTCGGGGATTATATAATTTACAGGCAATCTTAGATAAGCTATATTAAGTAAAGTGAGCAAACATAAGAAATTAAAATAACTATAATCTATGAAAAGTTATAGCAAATATTTGAATAAGAAGTAAGGTGTGAGTGTTACAAGATTTGTTAGTGTTTTAAACTGATGGTTATCACTTTTGTGGAAACTTTCAAGCCTGAATTATAATTCGGTTTTAATGGGGTAGTTGACTAATTTTTTATTATCATTTTAAATGAACTTAGTATTTTCAATTAGGAAATAGCTTTAAAAATAAGAGAGATAGATAGTGGTCTCCACGACGACGCGTCCCATCAATTTTTGAATTTGGAAATATTTTACTATGATCGCAATACTTTGTCCTGATTAGTCTATTTTTTAGTGGTGCGTGTGCACACATGGGTAATGAGTGTGTACCTATAAAACTTCACACAAGCGGAAGCTTGAATAAATTTACTGTCAACGATTGTGAAGAATAGTGGGGCGTGTCTTCGTGGATGAATTTATCTATAAGCATTTAAAATTGAAATTGAACAGTGAGAGAAATAACACCATACGACGTTATAATTTACTATTGTCATACAAGATGCTGTTCAGCGAAAAAGGGACAAACAATAACTTTGTAAATCGAATTTAAATTCTTGGTATAGTTTTTTTCCATTAGGGAAAATTTGATATGAGTCAACCACCCCATTATAACATTGTTTTGCACTATATCACCCATGTAGAACTTTTTTATAGTTTTATTGTATATTTTGAGAGTATGTATTTTTACATACAATATATTATTGTTATACATATTATATTAGTATAGATACGTGAATATACATATTTACATTTGTTTCTGTTTTAGTGATCCGCTATTTCGGTTTTTTATCCTTATATAAAAAATAAACATATGTTAATTTATTGAGCAAATGTTGCAAGTTTAGAAAAATGTAGAGATGTGTAAAAAATATAAGAATTCTTGGTTTAGAGAAGGTAAATTAAATAGATATCTTTGATATACGTGTAAATATTTTTATGCTGTATAAAACATAGTGTGAATTTTTATAGCGGGCTTTCAGGGCCTTTTTGGATTTTCAATGATGCAGTTTATATTTTGGTTAAATTTGGCCTTGAAACTCTTTAGAGCATTTTTTTTTATATTTCTCATAGAAATTGGTCCTAAAAGCCAATTTCGAAAATTCACCCCATATAAATTGATTGTATCTTCATAAATAAAATTTAAAAGTTTACCAAAAATGGCAATAGAAAAAAAATGTCGATGTCATTGTAAGCTTCCACTTGTAGAACTTTATTGTAAAAATATAATAATTAAGACTAATTTATATAAAAAAAATAAAAAATTATTCATGGAAAAGATAGGTTTATAAAGCCTTGCCAACTATGACTAGTCTTTACTATAATATTATTAGAAAAGAGTACTATGTGAAAATTTTAATTATGTATATAGTTTCGAAAAAAAAAACTAATGAATACTAAGAATTCATAATATCTATTACCTCATATATTTCAAGGGATCCAATTGATGCAATTACAAATGTTTATATAAATTTTTATTATATAGAAATAAATGAATTTGTTATGTTGCCTACTCTCAAATTATTAAATATACTGTTTAAATATTTTACGATTGTATGTTACAAGGCGATAGAGTTATTTTACGTATTAGCATATTTTATAACGATTTTAAAATATAAATAAATATATTTTATACTTAACATTATATCAGACATATACATATACATTGTTTATATATTTGATATTTTAAATGGGAATAGTAATAAAATACAAATTACTAAGATACAAATAGCCATATTTCATATTATGGAGTCACTGTCACGATATTTCAAAGAAAAACAATAATAATGCATTTGTAAAACGATTTTATATTTATAGGCATTAACTATGTGTTTATTTTAATTATTGTTTGATGAAATGTGTGAATTGTTATCGTTTAAGTATGAATAAGTTTGTGTTTAAGTATGTTTCATAGTCTCAAGATTTTGTTGTTTATTGGTAAACATGGTTCACGTGACATCAAGTGATTTTTATAATTAAATGGTCATTCCATTGAAAATACGTGGTTTTATTTTCTTTGTCACTTTTAAGACCATATTTTTTTGTTTGTTTTATAAATGTTTACGAAGTTTTTTCGTATTTTTTAGGTAAAATAATCGTATATTTATTGTACGTAAAAATGTACATAAATTAGTTTAATCTTAATTGTTTTTGAGCTTCTATATTTTATATAACTTTTAAATATAATTTTAGCGTATTCTTTAATGTAGCAATAATGTTTTTTAATTATATAATTTTGGTTATACGTTATAATTCCTTCATAAAAAGAAATAAATAAAATAATAATTAATAGAATTTACGTTGTATTATTTAAATGTTCCTTATAGTGTGGTTTGTATCCATGACCTTTCAGCCGAGCAATTTAAAACAATTATTTTTGATAATTCGATGCAAATTACAATTACGAGGAATTGCTTAGCAGTTCCATACTTTCGAGTAATTTATATAACCGCTGCAATAAATATGAACGATGTCTAAAACTACACGTAATTTATTAGCTTTGATAAACGTCATTGATTAAAAACTATCAAAGTCGATATTCCACCATTAAAATAGTGAATCCTATTGGTTTATAATAAAAAGCTTATTAGATTTTAATTCTATAATTAGCAATGACTGTTTAATTGGGTTGTAATAAACCCCATGATACATGCCAAGGTGACCAATCCACCAGATATTACGTTTGGATAATTTTAAAAAAATGTGTCGTTATGTGTTTACCAGGGATTTCCATTTTTCCTTCGATAATTGAGAGATGTGCATTTTCTCACAACATTCGTCACTTTGTGTATAACATTCGCTTTAGTTTTAACCCTGCTAAATAAAGTGTGTTAACCCTTCCTTGTGTACCGACCTCGCTTTTCATTTTTTATTATCAAAAATAATTTCAATCTATTGGATAGTTTCGAAGAATATTCGTAAACAAAATCAAACGCTTTATAATAGATCGCTTTGTTGGACTTGAAGTTGTAGAGAATTTAATTTGAATAAAATTTATTTTGGAAACTAATGATATGTCATATAATTAAAAAAAAGGCCATATACTCCCCTACTTTTCAATTTGGCAGGTGTGGGTCAAGGATTGCATTTAACTTGAAATTAACACTAAGCCTTCCTTGGTAATGAAAAAATAGAATTCAATGGATTATTTTAAAGAGTATCGGATAGGAATAATAGAAATAATTTGGTTTCTAAATAGGCAGTTTTACATTTAAATTCAAATTATATAACAAAGCAGGGATAAAAGTAGGAAAATATGTGCAAGTAATAAATGAGGGCTCAAATAAAATACATATGACTGTAATATTATTTTTTTTATCACCACTATGCTAATTTTGTAGACTAGGCGTGTAGAGCCATGGCGAAATTTAATAAAAAATAAAATCGTTACTTAATAAAAATAGCATTGCAGGGTAAAGCTTTCTTGTGACATCAAGGGTAGTTATTTTGATATTGCGTTTCAATCTACATTTTTTCCAATAGGGCGGATGGGAGTGGTAACACTTGTTCCCGATAACCCCCAATGACTATCTCTATAATGTAGATTTGCTCTATATTGAATATACTTTATTACACTAAAGAAAAGGAAAAAAAAAACTGGGATTGTATAGCAGTATTTTGTTAAATGTTCTTTCCCTTTTTTAATTCTAATTTAATACTTTAAATTATTGAAATACTCGATTGTATTGATTATATTACACTGGAATACTTTGAACATTACATTTAAAACGCGTCTATCACATAATATGGGAGCAGGTGTCCGCGCGCAACAGCTAGTGTCATTACAAACTGTAGCTACTTCCTATTAAGTCTTTATTTTTCTTTGAAATAACTTTGAATTTCAAGTTAAGAAAATTACTATTAAATAACTATTATATTCTCAAATATTATATTTTAATTTCTTTTCCTTTCAATAAAATGTACGGGTTTTATAAACATGGATACGTGTCGTTCCATCGCCACTCACACATAGAAACAAGTAACAATTACAATGTAACATTCACCCACACAGGCGCTGTTCACCTACACGAAGGCAGCGCTACCTGCGCAAGAGTCGCATTCCGTTTCCCACCTTCGCGTTCAGCCGTCGAGCCTGTGAAGGCTTTAACAGTCGCATTTTTAAAGTGTCTAGAGTGTGTTACCTATACAACAACGAAATGACAACCCATTAACGTAAGTTTGAAATATTTCTTATTGTTATCTAACTTAATTTTAAAACCTGCTCTGCGCTATCGAAACCTTATTTCTTATCGCGTCATTATTATATTTATACTCGTATCTTTATAGTCACTTGTTTTAGAAAGCGAGTAGTGCAACTGCGACTTAGTTTATGAACGTGATTTCTATTTTGAAAAATACTTGTACTCTCTGCAAAAGATTTAGATAATTGTAACTTTATTTTTATATCATCACGATATCACGTGGTTTGGTCACAACTCTCAGCGAACCGTGATCTAACAGTTTTTCCCTGCATATTTTTCCTATGACTAATCATTCATAAAGTTAAAAAAACAAGCGCCACAGTTTATTGCTGTAACAATTGCCGTCATTGAAAAGTTATTATTGTGTATAGTTTAAAATCGGGAAGAAAAGAAAGATGACAAACGAGCACAATAGAGAAGGTTTAAGCGCCAGGAGCATTGTCGCCGCGGTATTTAGTATACCGTACTAAAAGGATGCTACATTCATTTGTTATTTTTTTAAGGTCTATTTTTTTCTTTATCTAGTCAATACTATGAATCAATATTCATGCTTATAACGAAAAATACTGTAAATAAAGCCAAGTTTTTACCTATGATTTCAATTCGAAAGGATGCTTGGAATAACTGCATCGAATCTACCTCAAAATATAAGTTATTTATACGATAATAATTTGTATACTTAGGTATGTTCAACTATATGTACATTAAGCTAGATATAAAATAAACTATTTTCCTTCTAAGAAAAAAGTAGTTACTGTAGAACAATCTCTGCAAATAACGCATTTATACATGAAAATGAAATAGAAAGATTCCCTTATTATAATTTGCTGCACCTTTTCTTTGAAACCTACGCAGAGTAACGAGTTCTTGGAAAACATATTCTGAGCTTTATTATACCTTTACTTTGGAGAAAATTGAAAATAGGATGTTAATAATAATAATTTAATTTTGATAAACGAGTGAGCATTTGAATACTAAAAATATCTATATTTATATTATTTTAAAACAATCAGTTGTTGACTCACTGATCACTTACGAACAAATTACTTTCAGGTGTATTACCTAATTATGCTACCATAATGTACAAAAAGTAGTATAGTCACTCTTCATATTATTACCAGTCAAGGATTTCTATACTTAGGCTAGTTTATTATCTGTGACTTAGGTAATTCATTACATTTTCTACAAATGTTTTTATATGTTGGCCGTCTTCTTGGGCCATTCGTTCAATCCCCAATACAAATGTGGGACTTTTAAAGTAGGCCGTCGAAACCGTTAGTTTGTTATTCCATAGTTTGAAATACGGAGTTTAAAAAGAACACTAGTCGTAATCAAAATGGTACATAATGAAAATAATTTTCCCATTTTTCAATTAAATGAAGCTTAAACCTGCCTATAATTTCCAACATTTTCATATAAATTAATACTAACTTTATAAGCAGCAGTCTTAGTAATTCTGCCTTCATGTTTATAAAGTGTCTTGTAATGCGACATGTGCAATTAGAGTACCTGTTACTAATGACAGATGGTTTTAATGACACGATAAGGAGTGTCTGTAAACAACGCGTTACTTGTTAAGTTGGAGTTGTTAATGCGGAATACTTTACATTTAGTATTTTGAATCTGTGATTTAATTTTTGCGTGAAACGTTTTTCTTAATCTGTAGCGCAGTGGATGTAGCAACGGTTTAGCGTCGGAGGGTGTGGGTTCGATCTCCACGAGTAGAAAAATGTGATGTGATGAATATTGTATTTTTCTTCTATGCGGGTGTCTATCTCTAGTCTCTATTATTTAATGTAATTTTTATAGCTGACCAAAATCCGCAAAACCTAATCTAATTTTCTACACCGAATATCCGTTAAAGTTCATCGTAAGATGAATCTTAAATCAAATGATATGAGATTGAGAGTTTCAATATATTTTGATTTTCTATATCTTCGTTCTATGATTTCCTTTAAATAAGCGACAAAGCAAACAAGGTAGCGACTGGCAGGGTAATATCCGGGACTGAGGCAGAGACATGAATCCTAAATAAGTAAATGAAAGGCTAGCCAAGCAAGGAGCTAATTTACCTCGTCCAAACTGTGAATGTCATGTATTTTATCAAAATCGATGGATACTCTTTGAGATACAAATTCAGTCAAGTAAACGTTAGGAACATTTACTTAATATGTTGTTGCTTATTTTCTACTATCTGTGTCTTACGGTTTCGTACGGGTAGTAGTGCGCAATGCTTTTCTCATGTATGGCTCGATTGAGAGAAAAGTTAATTTAGATTCTAGGTATGTAATAAGTGACACTATCATATATTTAACTCATAATATAAGGTCGTAGAAATGCAGAGCTATACTCGATAGTGACTCTCAGTTAACAAAGGGTTTGCTAACGAGGTTACAGGGTCACCTCATCTTTGCCAGTAAGTGGACGGCTGCTCAAGTTCTGATAAAGCTTATCCGCTAATTTTCATTGTGTTCGCTTTGAAGGGAATTCATAGAAGTCTCCGAACAGGCGCAGAAATGTGGGAAGATAAATCGGCTTAGACGAGTATGTCGTGGATTTCTTTTCACCGTATATATATAACATATTTTTGTTTGATATAGTAGGATTAGAATAACTGATGTATTTTCTGTAAAAGAGCAATAAAATGCCGTATCTTAGGTATAAAATCACAATGAAGAGCAAGTTTCAATCTCGGGCTACTTGCGGTTATCTTTACAGGATTAGCGAAACTTTGAAACAAGGGACGACGTTTCCCACTAGACAATACTATCGAAATGTACCCATAGACTGCTCACAGACGGTGTTTATTGAAATATGACGTACCGTTTTGGCGCAATGTTTCCCTTGCAAAAAGAATTCAAAGTTACACAAACGACTGTTGAAATTGAAAAGGTTCCTGTTTCCACTAAAACAACGAGCGATTGTGATCAATTGATAAACACGAAAGTTTGTATCTGGCAATTCCGTTAGCAGGTAGGCAGGGTAAACATTGTTTGAGGCACTTCGGCCCGCTCGTAATATCCGGACCAGAATAGTGTATTCCAATTGCATCCGGGCCACGGGCTTTACACAACGAGATAAATTTCATGAAACGGACATTTTTGAATAATGTAACATCATCTATACTCGTAAATAGGTAGGGCGAAACAGTTCGATTTTCACCTTTATTTGTTATCTGTTTTAAACATTGTAAACGTAATATTTAATAACGTTTGCATGATACAGTTGAAGTTTATGTTTATCTTTACGGTGACTAGCATGAGATTAGTAAATCTCAACGAATACATGAATAATAAAATAACTATTTATACAAGCATAAGTTGTTTAAAAAAAATTCTAATTTGATACCGATTGAAAATTTCCAAAAAACTTTCTGTTCAACAAAATTGAAAGTAACATAATGTTATAAACGCCAAAACACTAACACACAAATATACTGCAAAAACGTTAGAACGAATGAATATTATTCAACAGCAAACTACGTCGAATCATTTACGTAAGTAACTCTTTACCATGTATGACTGTAATTACTATGCTAGTTAGCGAGTATATTATTTTTATCTATACTCACTAATGTAAAACTAAAGAAATCATTTGTTTTTTGTTTTAACGCACTATTTCTAGGACCTACTGATCCGATTTGAAAAAAAAATATTACATAGACCACTAATCGAGAAAGGATATAGGCTATATAACTTTATGCTGCGGGAGAGGAACCATGCAGAATATCTAGTTTATAATATTCGTAAACAATTTTCCATCAAATAGCGCCAAAGCATTTGAAATTCTCGCGTTCCAAATCAAATACTTGCACAAGCATTGCCAGGAACATTATAAGCTTGAAGAGGGTGACATAGAACCTTAAGACTGCGAGCCTCGCTTGCATACTAATGAAACGAAAACAATAAATATGTGACTGTCATTCAGAACGTCTGCTTTCATGTGTCATCGTGAGAAACGTCAAATAAATTAAATCTTATTGCATTGAGATAGAGTTGCTTTTGTTTGGTGATTTTGTTGCGTTTTTGGTGTAGCAACTTTTGGTACAATTCAATATTTGGTGTTGGTATAAGTAGTTATGAAATTAGTAAGTGTATGACTAATGTAAAGAAAGGTCTAAATAACGTCTATTCGCTTTCTTTTAGTACACCTCGCTTCAAGAAGACTCTTAGAAAAAAATATTTACATTATTTAATCGTTGTTTTATGTTTATATACCTTTGAGTTTCAGTTCTTGGAATGATCCAACAATGTTTAAATAATTTATTAATTATATTTACCGTTCCCGTGGTATATCCAGCAGAGTACCCTATGTCTTTATCGGGTTTCAAACTATTCGAATGGGGTTCGAATCCCAGGCCAAAAAATATATTATTGAGATTTTTCTAAAAAACAATCTCACTCTCGTGCCTCGGAGATCACGTAACCGTTGGTCCTGCGCCGGATCTTTCATCGGTCGTGTCGGTCTTCCGTCTTCACCGGAGTATGAGAGTAAAGGAAAAGAGATTGCACTTGTTCTTGGGTACACTTGCGTACTCCTGCGCAGCTGGCTAGTCTTTGTTAAGATTGGTCACCATAGCCAAAATCGATCATCAGCAGGCTCCTTTCTGCGGCAGTCACGGTAGTAGTTAACATAAGATGAACCGTATATAGCTCCACCTCTATAGCTTTCGATGATATGACAAAAAGTTCACGACCCTAAAAACATTAAAAAATACGTGTAAAATAACGTATAACATCCTAACGTACGCCAAAATACACATTCAATTGACTATTCACTAAATTAATTTAAGTAGCATTAATCGGAGGTACCTGGCACATGTAAGAAGATTAAATACTTGGAGGTAAAACGGGCAATTATGGCAGAAAGTTCGCTTCTTAATACCATTGATGTTCGCTGAGTTACCAGGGCGCTCGAGAAGGATTATATTGCTGGGGTAGGAGGACTGTGGAAGGACACTTTTGTGATTTAATAGTGTTCATTAACTATTTAATCACGGGAATATAAAGTTCTTTACAATTCATGCATAAAAAGCTAAAAAAATCTCCAATCACGAGAATTTAACGCGCGTTCTTTTCAATTCAAAAAACGATTTATGATATTTCTATCAAAAAGCTAAAAAAATATACGTAATAGACTTGTCACTTCTTGATGCATTTTGAAAAATATAGAATTAAACTCTTTTTCACACTATTTTCGTTTATTAAGTGAAGTTTATTAATAAATGTGGAAATAATAAAGAATTAAACTCTTTTTCACACTATTAAGTAAAATTGGTATTTATTAAATAAAATTTAAATAGTGTGTAAATGTGATAATAGTGTGAAAAAGAGTTTATTTATATATTTTTCTTAAAAAATAGATAAACAGTAATTTAGTATATAGGATGTCCATATATAAATATATAATCGGTCAAAAAAGTTGGTAGAACTTGTCAGTTATTAGGGGAGAATATCACGTCAAATTCTAGCAATAGAAATTATATGTTAAAAATAAGTATAGGAAAATAATTTTTAAGACTCCAACATAAAATTTCAAAATCTACGAATACGAATTACCGATACTCCTGAAAACAGAGAACTTCTAAATACATACAAACATACACTCGATATCATCTAGACTAAAAAAACCAACATGAATTCATTGCATACGTATTCATCAATATTGATATTACAAGTGGAATATTATCTTTGTTTGTTTAAACGCGACATTCTTCGAAAGTATAGTATACGTTTGAATTTGTTTCTAATTATGATAAGAAGATTCATGAACGCCGCTCTAGACTTATTCTAGGAATACAATTAAATATTACATCCCACGCTATATTATAAGGGAGTTATACTAAATATTTCATTCGCATAGTTTCTTTAATGCTACCATAAACAAATAGATGTATAAACATAAATAGCTATTGTCTCCTACGTAGTAGGTGAGATTGGAAGCAATGTGATACACTAAATAGAGAATATTACACGCAAATGCTAGAGTGCAACTATGTCTCTTAACATTAGTTCATTTGTAAGTAATTATAGGATAATATTTTGAAAGCTGGTACCAATTTTAGGGTAGGTACTGCAGACCTAGCTGGTGAGTAGGGAATTACAGTTATACCCAGATCTATAGTTCTATGTCGGGTATAATAGGAGAGGCATCATACTAGTTTTCAGCTTACTTCAAACACCTACCCAAAAATTGGTGCCAGTTTTCGGACCTTAAGTAAATAATATGTATATGTAAAGCCTTGATTTCAAGGTAATCATTAGCCGCGTCACTATCTTGACACGTTCAAAAAAATATAAACATATTACTGTGTTAATAAACGTGTGAATAATGGCGATGAAATTTGTAGAATAACACGCAAATATGATTGATATGAAATTATTAATATTACGGTTTATATTTTTAAGTACAGGTGATAAATATGATACCAACAAGTACGTATTAAAAATGTAATCTCCCTGTAATGTATGTCCAAACAAAATATATAACATGTTATATTCCAATATGTGTCCACACTTCAAATTATTTGGTAGAATGCCTATAATTTATAATAATTAAGGATTTATTTTGATAGTTACCAATTATTTTGATAATTACCAATTATATTGATAATTTGAATTGAATCTTTTATTTTTGTTTGTTTTACGTTATCTACATACTATAGCTATATTTTAATTCTCTAATATGGATTTTGTAATGTCCAATTCTTCGTTGCCTAGCAACCGGTACAAAAACTATAACATTAGTTATCCACTATGCTCTTACTAACAATCATGACTAAAAAGGCTCTTTCCTTTGAACCCATGTTTCCCCCGTGATTTCTCGTTCAGTGTAATTCATTTTATAAGTGCCATTATTATTTTAAATCAATTGGTAAGTATTTAATCGATATAAGTGAAGTACCTGTACAGGTATCCTTGTGAGTTAGACCTTGACTTCTTTCCTTTATCGGTAACGTCAAAAAACGTGGTTAAATTAACAAGTTTTTTTTTTTATTTTTGTTTAATAAGTCTTCATGACATTACAAATAAAATAATTAAGTGCATATTTAGGATGACAATATTATTTACAGGTATTAGAAATAACACAAATAACCTAACATAATCTTAATTATCTTTCATATAAAAATTAACAGAAAAATAAACATTTAATAGCAGCAATGATTAATTATTATTCATAGAATCGTTTTGATAAAATTGTTAAGAGTTTCGCTTTAAGTACTCAGCGATGACTCACTTAATTAAGAATTCAAATTGTCTTCACATTATAACTAATAGCTTTCATAGCGAAACTAAATAAAATATTAGTATTTCGTTCCCAAGAACTGAACAAAAAAGTAACGGAAAAAATATTGTGTGTCAAATCGAAAGCAACAATTTGAAAAGGTTTCGGGACCCTTTTGTTGTGTACAAATATGAACCTGTCGTACCTGCGCGATGACTCATGCTTACTTAACTGTGTCCACAAAAAGGTACAGAAGTCAAACTAGTGAACTACACTTTTCATATCTACACACAGATACAGACGCGTGTTATATGATTTTGCGCTCAGACTGTTCCGAAGTGATCCCAGATATCGTTTCGGTAAACGATCCTATGTGTGTGTTGTTGGAGTAAGCTTTGTATGGAGATTGTCTAATGTAATGAATACGGTAATTCAAAAAAGTGACGTGACGGATAAAACAAAAAAGATGTATACAATTTTAATTTAAAATAATGTAGGTTTTAAATAAATCGTATTAAAAATATATTTACAAGAAGTCCCCTTCCGTGATATAAATGCGATCATGCCCCAAAACAAATTGTAGGAAACGGTTTCGGGACCCTTTTGTTGCGGTACAAATATGAACCTGTCGTACCTGCGCGATGACGCACGTTTACTCAACTGTGTCTGCTCGGGGACAGGGCGGTAACTCAAACAAGATATACGGCGGGACGTCGGCTGTGGGACCATGTGACGGATTAAAGAGGAACAATGCATTTTTAATTTTGGTGTTATCTTTATTGCTTGTTGTTTTTTATAAAAAAAAATATTTAGTTATCTAGTTGTATATGGGTTTAAATTAATGCTATTATATAGAATATGTTGGGATGATGTCTTACTTTTCACCGTAATATAAATGCGATTGTCACGGAATACATAATATATTTATATGTACGGTAGGATGTCGTCGATGTTTGCATAAAAATAAAAGTCTTAGTTTACACTTTTTTTATTTAACGTTGTATTTTGTTTACCTTCCTTTTTTGTTGTAAATAATGTTGTTTGCTATTTGTTAAATTAGTATAATATTCATCCTATTTTAATGTTTCATCATAACAATATAGCGCTCTATATTTACTGATCGAAGTTTTTTGGGGTCTACCTTGAACAGAATATACATAACATTACATCATCAGAAACGGGTTTTAAAGGTGCGGCGCATATCCATAGGAAAATATCCTCACTATAATAAACAAATTATAAATGAAAGTTAATTGTGATATTACGCAAAAAGACTAGGTGAATTGGGATGTTAGTTCTTAGATAATCATAATATTATAAGCTACATTACCGAAATCTTTTAATCCGGTTCAAAATAAGTCGCAAATAGAAGTTAGTAAAAAATACTTTTGATTTATTTTACAATAAAATTAGAGTAAATAGAGTATATTCTTTTTCACTTGACATCCCTACACCCTATGTTCATTGACGTTTTCCCGCCAAATCTCCTGCCATGGGCAAATGTCAGTCATCATACAGCCAATATTTGTATTGGATACATGGAAGAAACATATTTTAATTAGCTAAAATTAATGAAAAAAGTCTTAGATTAAACTAGGAAGAGAATAAAATAAAGGACTTATTATTTATATTGAATAGTTCAATTCTACTCCTTATCTATACTAATAATATAAACTGAAGTGTTTGTTTATTAAAAATGTCAGGCACTATCAGTCCGATTTAAAAAATCGTATTGTTTTAGATAGAGCATTTATCTAGGATTTTACTCTATAGGCCGTTACATAAACGTTCCTTTTGAAATAAATGACTACCAGCCCTAACAGTGTAACTAAATGTATAATAATTAGTTTCATTTCGTTGCAGCATCATGTCTCGCTTGGCCTGCATGCTCGCTGTGGCTGGGGCAGCCTCCGCCCAGCTCACTCTCGACGGTATCCGCTGCGGCCAGCTCACCTGTCAGCTGGACGAATACTGCTCACCTGAGACCAATAGGTGCGCCCCGTGCGCTGTGGTCTGCAACAAAACACACCATAACTTCGATAATGGACTCTGTATAAAGGAATGTCAAGGTTCGTGCTTTTTACACCTGTTTTAACGCCTGGAGGAACTAGTTTTTTGTATGAACAGCATTTTGAACATGTAGAAGAATTTTAGATGTATTTATTCGATAGGTCAGACAATTTTTTATATAAAATCGTGTGTCAAAGGTTTTATTTCTTTAGTTTTTATTTTAGATAAATGGAAATACGATGTTTTTATCATAGATTTAAAGAGGGTCAGCAAGATCATGTGTTTTACAAGAAGTACTCATTCGAAAAGAAAGACATGAATTGTTTGTATTTCAGTCCGTGTGTCGATACAATTTAATGGTATTTTAACTAAAAAGAATAGTTTCTACGGATAGTATTAATTAACAGTGCAAATTGCTCTGGATGTTTATCTAACAAAACAATGAAGATTCATACAATAAAACTAAAAAGACTTGTAAAGTGCTTACGAGTTGAAAGCTTCATTAGAGTTTACAAAGTATGTGGCTCCAGGCGGTAGTACCTTGTTTACTGGTACGCATTTGATTCTAAGTACTGTTTTTGCATCATTATTAGATGAAGTAAATCTCAAGTTTACCAAATAAGCTTATAATTTATGTACCATGGTTTAAAATTGCGCAATGCCATTCAAGTGCTAGTGAATCTGTCATTCCTGGGTATTATATGTATAATTATTTTTTTTATTAATACATTTCTGACATAGGTAGGTAATTTTCTTATTGCATACTGTTTTGTGCATTATAAATATAACGAAATAAAATCAATTAAAATACAGAAAAAGTAAATTGCAGAAGTATGTTATGTAAATGTATTAATCTATAATTAAAAACTTTTTGCGAATATAATTTTGGAACCACGTTTTTAAGGAAACAAAGTGTGTAGATATAAATATTATACTTTCGTCCTCATAAGTAAATGTTTAAATTATTTTTTTTGAAAATGTGACGTAAATAAGTACAGCCTTGCAATCACTTTCTACGCGCATTAGTATTATTTAAGTAATGTACCGCGTATTTTTAAAATATAATGTAATATTTAGTAAAAGCGTTGATAGCTTAGCAAACAAAAAATCTCTAATAGTTTTCCATGAAAAGGAAATCCTCGAGTTATGCAGATGAGTAGTTGAAACTATGACTAATATTTATCTACATATAATATTGTAATGGAGGCCTTCGTCAACGCGTTAAAAGATAATGAGCTTTATCGCGAATTCAATAAAGTCGATTTTAATATTTAGCTTTTATCAGTAACAGGTTTCGTGACCGCAAACCGCCTACATTATGTTTATCCTGCTCTAATCGTGTATGCATCCTGCTCTCTCCAGGGCAAAGGAATTCATTTCAGGTCAAACATCCCGAGCAAGATCATTTTCACATCGAATCTGAAGGTTAACTCGTTACAATAACGAAGTTATTTTTTAACTACCTGTTCCACGCGGTTTCGCTCGCGTAGCATAATGACATAGTGCCTATAATATAACGTAGTTCACTCAATGAATGCAGCTTTCTAATAGTGAAGGAAATGTTGAAATCGGTCTAATATTTTAGTGTGAAATTATTATAAACATAAGACAAAACCACAAATGTTTCCTTCGAAAATATAAGTATAGTTTTTTATGAATAAGTCTATACTGTATAATCAACATCTTAAATCCTGCTTTTATAATTATTTACGATGTTAATCCGGAATATTACTGTGATAAACAATTATTTTACATTTGGTCTGAGTTTTTCAAATACTTTACGTAATTTTCCATCTATAGTCATCATATCATCATCATATATACGTTCATCGTCATCTCTATAATTCTTTATAATTTACCTCAGATAGTATTGTTTGAAAATTTTATTTTAATTTTAAAGTAATTTTCACCAGAAAGTGCCTATCACCAGATTTAAATAATATCTCTATACGAAATATTATCAAAATCCGTTCAGTAATTTTGTCGCGATTAACACAAACATCCTAACATCTAAACAACCAAACATTCAACCTTTCACATTGATAATATTAGTAGGAATTATGGAAAGAGCGGGTGCCCGGGGGCCTGTATACCCATCCTATTCCTTTCCCATAATTTTCTACTCCTCTCCCTACTTCCTATCATTATACCTCTCCTTATCCCTACACTTTCTTCAAGCCGGCAAGGCATTTGCGACACTTTGATGTTGTAGATGTTCATGGGCGTCGGTCACTTAACATGAGGGGAAACCGCATGCCCCGCTTGCCTGCTTTGACATAAAAAAATACACTAACAAGTAAATCATGGGATCGCGTACTGACCGTGCAGCAACGGATCATTGGCGAGGGTGCAACAATACCTGCTGCCGACACGCTCTGTTGCCGCCCGCCAGCTTCACACACACGTGTAATGTACACGAAACAAAACACATTCTTGTTTATTGCGCTTGACATTCCTTTACATGAATCGTGATTGCTTACAAAATTCAATTGACAATCCTCTTTTTGCACAGCAATCGTAAATTTCCGGCCTGGATTCGTTCGTTACGTGTTTTTCGCGATTCTGTTTGCCAAAATATTGGATTTACGAAATAAAAAGTAACACGTCGTTATGAGTTATTATACCTATTAATCTATATGTATAAAACTCAATGGTGACTGACTCACATGATCTATCAACGCACAGGCCCAAACCGCTGGACGGATCGGGTTGAAATTTGGCATGCAGGTAGATGTTATGACGTAGGCATCCGCTAAGCATTTTTAACAAATCCCACGGGAACGGGGAAATAGATATACGCGGGTGAAACCACGGGGCACAGCTAGTTAATACATAAATCTTTCAAATATACCCATATTTGGGCAGCTTTAATTAATAAAAAACCTTTATCATCCTTTAATAAAAATAAAATTGATAAACACATTCTGTAATAAATATGAGTTGGTTATTTGAAAATGGTTGGAGTATTATGAAAACGCAAATATTGCTAGAAAATTCCCTGAATATTGTTGCCTCATAATATTTTACTGAGTGAAATTAAAGCTTTACTTGTTCCGCACAAGTAGCTTCAGTGGGAAACACCGTTGTGTAAATCGCAGCGCTCCATACTAATGTAATCTATGGATTTAATTTTAGTAAAATTGTTAAAATAAGGCGTCTCCTTTCTTTGGACTGCGAGATTTTTTTGCAAAAAGTTATTCTAATCAGGAGTAATACCGATCGGTGCATTTTTTTATGGCAGAGCAAGCAAAGGAGCAAGTGGGTCACCTGATGTTAAGTGATCACCGCCGCCCATGAACACATTATACTATATTATATATATTATGATATTCCTGACTAGAAATAAATTTAACAAAAATGTATTTTTAAAAAAAGAAAACTGTATTTCCTCAAAATCGTCCCTGCAGCATTTTTTGATATTCCTCATATTTTAGGATTCATCTCTGATTTTCCATTTCAAATATTGAAATATAATTAATATATAATTTTAATGTATTTTTTTCAGGGTACCTTCTGGATTTGCGTTACATGCGTCGAACAGAGACTATGTCGCCTCCCTCTGATATCAACAGTAAGTCTTTGTTGAATTTTCTCTGTCGAATATTGAATGCACTACCATGAATTAAAAATATTGTCAGTAATCTTGTGCCGGATCCGATATTAATTGATGGATGTCATATTGCTAAGTAACTTCGCATTAACAGGCGAAATTATTACGAAAATTGCTGTCGAATAATTTCAATTGCGTATAAATTGCTAATGGTATCATTGTCTTTATTTATCGGATAATGCTACATTGATATTCACATACTCAGAAAAACTTGTACTATGGAAACGCTGAGAGATTAAGACAACTGAAAAATATACTTCAACATAATTTTTTGTAAATAGATACTTAGTATAGACAAATCAATCATTACGTTAGTATTTTCTACCCGTAGGAATCGAACCCACATCCTCTGACGCAATAGACTACTGTTCTATCCACTGCACCAATCGAGTCGTTATGTATTATTACTATTAGAATTAATATACTTATATCTATGTGGTAGTTATGGATCCAATATGCAAAGCCATTGGACTATTTATAATCACACAGTTCAATGAAAATCAATGCACATTTGATTTCTAATTTATATTATAAATTAACATACTGAATGTTGCAATTTAGCTAATGTTTGTTTATTTATTTAATGCACAAGCGAATTTTTTGTTTAAGCACATGCGATTTTGTGTATTATTTTTTATAAGCACAATTTTTTACAATTGTAGTCAAAAAGTTGGTGACGAAAGCATCAGTTATGGTGATCGATTTCAAAATATAATTATTTTGAAATCGATCACCATAATCGTTTGCCTTATTTTTCTAATGGAATCTACACAATAATAATAGACTAAATATTTTTCGATTTTGTAAACTCGCAGTTCACAGTCATTTGTTTCTGTAAATCTAGCTTTTATACTGGTGAACAACATTCATATAAAATAACAGATTATATGAATGTTATTTTCTCGTAAAAACGTCAGTGTTATTTTCTTAATAACTGGATGCTAATTTATTCATTAAATTTCTATCGAGTTCCATTGCTGTGCTACACCTACGCCTTTACATATTATTGTCTCTTATATGTATTAGAAACTTGAATGCAATTCATTATCTATCAAGTATTTTTTTGCCGATTTTCCTGGAGCCAAACACCGTCTGTGTTTGGCGAGTCAGTTTGAAAGGAGCATCTTAATTATGTAAAATTAATTTAATATTTATTTTTATATGTTTTATAAAGCTTTGAATCTTTTGCACATGTCTTATATTTTCTTTTTTAATTGTAATAACACCTTATGTTATAATATTGTAAAATGTATCCAGCCGCAAGCGAAATATGTTTTTGACAGATTATTTCTTAGTATCATTAAAATAAAAAGGTAACATTTGATGTTACCCAAAATTAAGTTTTGTACTGCGAATTTGTGTGTATGTATACAAGCTTTTTGGCTTAGTTTTTATAATACCATTGTTGTTAAGGTGTCCAGCGCCAGGCACAGACATCGCTGATTGTCAGTGGAGTTGCTCTTGCTGTACTGCTTCTAGTGTTGGTCATCCTCTGTCGAGGTCGTCTTTCTTGGAGATACATTAAACAGAAGTTGCAACCCTCCAAGGTAAGAATATTGTCTAAACCACGGGGCTACCAAACTTTTTAAATCCGCGACGCACTTACGAGTGTAGTTATATTTTATGTAACGCCCTATGTCAGCGTGGGGGTAAGTTCTAGTTTCAAATAGGATTAGGGGAAGACAGTAATCGGGACGAATCAATGGGGGGGAGGGAGAGCAATGAAGTCCTCGCGACGGCCCTCTATACTTCCTGCGACACACAGTTTGAGAACCCCTAAACAATTCCAATCATTTTATAACGTATTGCTCTTTAAATGCACAAATTTTATTCTCTTTAAAAATCGGTTGCAATAACTGTCGAAAGTATTTTGCTTTTGCAACTTTGCTTATACGTGGAAGTAAATAAGTGATAGATCTATATTAAGACCCATCATATAAAGGTATCTTTATAAATAATAGTCCTCTTGGGAACTTTCGTTCTGATCTCAATCTTAAAGTTAAGACATTTTTTTATTCAAGGTTTAGCACTATGAGTCAAAGAAGTTATTTTATTTAAGTAGATAAGTAATATTATTAAAAGTGAGTTAAATAAAAATATATATTATTGAGATTGAAACATCTTATCTAATGTGTTTATCATCTTCATTATTTATAAGATTGACAAAAATTTTCAGAATCGCGTAAAGCAGTATCCGACGGATCTAACGCATCACAATCCGCACGCCGAGATGCCGAAACCGAAGCCCGAATTAAAACTGGAAATACGAAACCCCGAACCGCCGAAGAGGCTCAACGTTCGAGACTTGGACACCAGGACACAGACCGACAAGAGCCTCGGTGCCACGACCCCAAAGACCATCAGCACGGCTGTCAGCAACAGACACCCTGCTGAAGATACGACTTTGGACTTCTCCTACGATAATATGGGCATGAACGTCACCCCTCCCGAACAACCCGCAGCCAGCCATAAGTTCTGAGACCCGGTTGTTAGCTTTGGTGGCGAAACCGTCAGATTCATAGAGACTAATCGAAGTAGTGAAAATCGTTTTTAAATTTTTTGTGATATCAAATTTATGAATTGGATAACTTTATTATAACCTCGATGTTTAAGGTTGTTGTTGATAAACAGCAAACTGCCAAATCGACGTACTTAATTTTTATAGCTGTACAATACTGTGCTTTAATTGCATTCAAGGCATATTTCAAGGGCTTGACGCTACATAGTTCAAGTGATAGTTGCATCACTTTCACATTCTTGGTAAATGAGTTTTCATTTGTGTAACGATGCGTAGAATGTTGTTTATTCCGTGATTCAGTCACCACGAATACAATTAAACCGCTGATTCGTCGGATTATTATTTGTGGAGAGGCGATTACTGATACATCACGAATTAGAATTGATCATTATATCGGTAGAATAACAATACTAATTACCTTTTGGAAATTGAATGATTGTTTAATTTTGATACAATTATGATCTGATCACTTGTAGAAAAAATATTTTAAATTGTTAGTTTTAGTGATACCTTTCGGAGAGATTCGTCAGTTAATGAAATTAGTAACTGTAAAGAGACTTGTTTACAGTAGTAAAATGCTTTTTTAATGTAAAATAAAATTATTTTGTATATAGGACAAAAAATATTCATTAATAGTTGATAAAATGTAAAACGTTTTGATGAATGTTTTAGCTTTTGGACATTTGCCAGCAAATTAATTGAATGAAATGGTCTGTTTACTTGATTTATAATATTTGTCATTGACATAAAATGCAGTTGCAAAGGTGAGGGTCTAGGAGAGTGGCCTTACGAATATATTTACTAAAAATAAGTTTTAATTAAATATGTCGCCTCATTTTGTACTTTTAGGGAAAACAATTTTTAAAGAAATGACAGGCTCTGACGACAAAACCATTTTATTAGAATTAACTGTTTGCTAAGTAAGTAGGTTGTCAAATATTTAAATTTTACGAATTCAGTAATCTTAGATTATTGAGTTACTTTTAAAAAATCTTGGTCCTTACCTACCTACGAGTGCTTTTGAAACATTTATTGAAATATTAGACATAGTTTAAGCCTGAAATAAATATACAAGCTTTTATTTCAAAGAAATGTATTATAATTTCAATATTATAAGTGTAAGAATTAAGAACATCAAATTATTACTTAATCATACTAATAAGAGCGTAGTTCGTAAAATCTTTTATTATAGATTAACTAGTCGAGTTCGACTCGGGTTAAATAAAGATTCCAGCATGGCTGAGGTAGTTTTTTATTTGGGTCTATATTAATGTGCTTGTTGTATTCATTGTTCATCATTTTATGTATCCAGTTTGAATGTATTTTGCTAGAATAATTATTCAATATGCTTTTGGAACTAAGCTCTGATTGACAATTAATTTTGGTTAAAAAGGCTACTGTAAATTTAATTATGCCGCGCGATACGCAGAATTTGTCTCATAATTAAATTTGTTATATATTGGTTGCATTTTAAGGTTATAAAACAGGATAAAAGTTATGTCAAGTCAACATTTACTAAATTTTGTCGTATGTCATAGAATAATTAATTGAATTATCTGAATTTATTTTAGAATTGCAATCATATCATAGATATTCATTAATGTGCTTGTTATGTGCTTGATTCTGTAAGTTTCGTAAAGCAATGTGTATCCAGACTATTAAAATTAAACATATTAGAATACTGAATGTTTCAAGAATTGGACGTTTTAAGATTTAAGCCCTTTAATTTATCCCTTAATCAATCATAAATTACGATCTTGAAACCTTATAGCATTTATATAGTCTGCATACAATTGTCTTTAAGAAAGTTGCAACCATTGTAATAATTGTCCTATTTGTGTCTCCATTGTTTAGAATTTGTGTTTACCCTGTTATATGTAATCAATATAAATGTTACAATAGTTATTCGGTATCAGGTACCATTCTACGTGTGATATATTGCCAGAATAACAAAATTTAATATCAATTAGAGTCAAAGCGGTTCAAAGGGGGTATTTGGTATCAGATTTCAATGGTATGACATTGCAACGTATCTCGATTCCTCACAAGCAATACAGGAACTAATTTAATTAGTTGAAATTGATATAGGAATACGGAATTTGACGACGAGTTGTATATTCAAAACAACCAATTTATATGAGACACCAATTAGTGAATTGCAATCAGAGTTATTAGATGTAATATTGCTGGTACTAATTATTATTAGTTTCAGACCGTGTCTACGAATATCTTGCATTCAAAATATATCTTGTATGCTTTGACATTATCAATTGATATTTACTACACAAATCAAAGCGAACATTTGCTTTAATATAACTAGTAAAACATTGTTGCAATACGAATTATCAATTATTATAGGAAAAATTATATTTGGGTTTATTATCGACTTAAAGTTTCAATTAATTGCAACATAAATATATTATGTATGTAGTTTTTCTCTTAGTAATATAATGTAATAACACATCTAAATAACAAAGTATATTACTTATTAAATATGTGTAGTTTTTCAGTAGAAACTTGTTATATAAGTAATCTATAAATGTGTTTTAAAATACGAAATTGTTCATCACAATTTACTTCACAATTTCATTAACAATAAGTTAAAATAATTGAAATATCGTTTCACTTTGTCGTGATAAAATGGCGGACGGTAATTTCGGTAATGGGGGATGTACATTAAGGCGGCTGATGCAAACGTGCGAGCTAATTAGTCATTCTTATACGTTTCAGTGATACATTAAAACTGCTTTTGCGATTGTTTGAGCATTAAATCGTACGTTTTAAAAGTTTAAATGGAAACCATCGGTATTATATTTTTCGTATATGATCGTATGTTGACAACTTATTTGGGATTTAGGTGTAATTTGTTTGAGATGTGTTCTAAAACAACAATCTATAACAATCGCTTATTCATTTGATCACTTACTGGTATTATACCGAGTAACTCTGTAGTTAGATTTTTAATACGAAATAAACACTTGAAATTAATTTAAATTTATATCAACATTCATCACATATTACGAAAAAAATAAACGACGGTGTCATATCGTTGATGGACACTTCTGAGTCATTTACTAGTATTATGTCACGTAAAACATTGTTATTTAGAATTTAGGCAACTAATAGTCGAAAAAGCTTGAAGTAATACTTTTAAGATAATTTCTGTTCTGTCCATTTTATCAGGACATTGTAAACCGATTTTTATTAAGTTAAGTTTAAGGTTTTAACCGTCCATACGATACATTCCATTAGTTTTAATTTAGTTTAAGGTTTAATATATTAATGTCCAATAGGAGCATAATTCTACGAAAACGTAGGTAATAGGTAGATACTTACATCTTTGAATATTTAAAAAACAATTTATACTCTAAGTCATTGTTTCTGAATAACAGAACTATGTTCTTGCTCTTATCAATCCTTATACATTATCCGTTACATTGAAAATTGCTTTGCTCTTTAAGGTCCGGTTCCTATAAAAATGAAACGTCATATATAGTACTAGCTTTTCGCCCGCGGCTTCGCACGCGTGGGCTACTAATTTCTGTATTTTTTAGAGGCGCACAACAAAAGTTAAAACAAATTACGATCGCAGAACCGCTGATATATGCGCATATCTATAGTGTTTTTTATAATTTTCTAAGGAAATAGGTTTCACCAAAATCTCAGAGTGCACGCGCCTCTTCCAAATACAGAAAATTGTAGCACACGCGAGCGAAGCCGCGGGCGGATAGTTAGTTATTTTTTGAAGGTTTTTGAGAATTTATTGCATGTTTTTACCGTATCTATACGTTAAGAGTATAAAAAGACATGACCGCGCGTCAACCAAAATCTCACATAGCCACGTGGTATGACATTTTCACGACTTTAGAAGCGTATATTTCAAAAAATATTTATTTTAGCAAAAAACGCATTTAGAAACCTCTATTTCATTTTTAAAAACCTATCTAATGACATCAAATTTAATGATTGACTCGCGAATTTATTTTTTTACCCTCTGTTTACATGTATGGAGAGCCACCCCTAAAATTATTTTTTTCAAATAAAATGTAGCCTATAAGTTGCACCTAATATTGGTCTATGAGCATGTGCAATTTTATCAAAAACTGCCCAGTGGTTATTACGTGATTGATGAACATACAAACAGATAAACAGACAAACAGACAAACAGATAAACAGACAAACAGAAAAAAAAATTCTAACCATGGTTTTGGTATCTATAGAACATACATGTTGCATACCAATTACTCTTTTTGAAAAATATTCAATGTACAGAAATGGTTCGGTTACTGTTTTATTATATGTATAGATAACAGATACGATTATCATCAACCAATCGGAACCAAGTTTTGATTATGTTAACACAACTTTTATTATACTTACGCTTCATAGGATATTATACTGTCCGTAAGTAAAACGACTCGTTTTAATTTTATTGGAATAGTGCATGAGTCGACATTTGTTTCATAAAAACTAGAGCTATAAAACTACAGTTTTAAATCACATTTAGACGCATACGTTTTACATTGTTTTAGATACATATTTGATTAATTAAAGAAAATAATACGACGATATATCAGTGCGTGTTGATTGCCTCCAGTATATTCGATTTTAATGTTGTGGTTTTAAATGAATTTGGTGCAGTCGTCGACTCGCTGCCATCACTGCAGTGAGCGTTGTGGGTGAATTACTTTTTATGCAAAAACATATACATCGATCTGTCAATTTATGTAATTGAGGAATTAACGCTGAAGTTTTTCACAACAAGAGATAAGCTATTTTCACGAAAATGAAGACGGTGCATAACTCCTCAACCTAATATCGGATAGATTCGAAATCTTCATTGAGCTAATATTTAGACTGTATCACGAATTCGATATTAAATGCCTAATACTCGAGGTTAACTTGATGGAGCGAACTTCAAACTGAATCCAGTCGAACTCCGAGTGTATATCAAAATCGGTAAATATTGAGTCGGTCAAAGCTAATGAAAATCAGCACAGATGTATGAGATATGCAAACAGTTGTTCACAGATTTACGATGTAGACCAAACAAGGGATCGAGGATTTCGAAATACACAGAGTTTGCGTCGTCCGCACATTGCGCCACAATCTTTTTGGTGCGCAAAAAGAATAGGGTTACGAATTCTCGAATAAACTTTAGCAATCTCTTTTGACTGTATTTACTTTTAATATAATTATATATGTGTATTAATGATAAGGTAAATTTGCCCTTGTGTTGCAGCTATTTTTAATTAAAATATAAATCTTAATATGTTTAAATAAGGGTAAGATTAAATAAAATACAGCAGGCATTCCGATTTACTTATAAAATGTATTAACCATTATATTTCAGGGAAAACTCGTAGCGATTTCTAATGATATTTATACAAAAGCTAAATACAAAATTTTGTAAGAAATAAAAATTGTTTAACCTGAATGTTATTAATTCAAGTACTTCGTCTCTTTATTATTATATTATATAAGCTTTTTGCTAATTATATATGGATCTGAAGATTGAATCTATCTTAAGGAAATAACTCCGCGGCAATATTGCACTTAATTATCTATAGTTTAG
>LQNK01000863.1:242635-252844 GCA_001586405.1 Phoebis sennae
AATTACTCTTTTTGAAAAATATTCAATGTACAGAAATGGTTCGGTTACTCTTTTATTATATGTATAGATTATATAAGCTTTTTGCTAATTATACAGGGTGTCCCGTAATGAGTGAAGCATCTCTTGGGGAATGATAGCTGAGCTAATAATCTATCAAAAAAACCCAATATAGGTCATACGAAAATATCACTGTTTTTGAGATATTGAGGATTTTGTAGTTTTTTCAAAAATGTTGACCTCGCCCAATATTTTATATTACTGTGGCCGGAATTCTTATTTGTTTTTCATAATTTTTTTTCTAAGTTTTCTTTATGAGTTGCTTTCTTGGATACATGCATTAGTTATTAATAGAAATATCAGACAACTGAAGAAAAAAAATATTTATTTCAAATTTAGTATAGAGTAAAATTTTGAGGTCAGATTTGATAGTCTGTGGTTTAAAAAAAATGTACTACACTGAGACGGTCAGTGAACTTAAAAACTTCTGTATTTAATACCGATTTCAAAATGGTATAAAACTTATGGATTTTACCTATAGTAAAAAAAATATTGCTATTTGAAATTAATTTGGGACCTATTTTAATGATACGTCTAGGATGATACTTAGTATGAAATGTTATTTTTTTACATGAAAAATAAAATTAAATGTTATTATCGGTCAATATTAATAAGAATTCATAATTTGTAATGTGATGTATTGTGTATAAATGCATAAACCTTCATGAAATTTAATGTCGACCTTTATCGTATGCCATTACAATATTCTCTCATTTCTCCAATATTCTCTAATACTTATCTATGAAAATATTATTTTATTAATTTAAAATAAATCTAAAAGTAAAACAATTACTTTTGTGACAAATTTTAGCTATGGTGGCCAAACTTTTCAGAGACTAACCAACCTCGCGGGAGATTTCCGGGTCCATAATTATTGGTCTATCGAACTGATGGTATAGTGGGAGCTGAATTCACATTTCTAGCTATCTCCATGGTAGAATGTGGCACATCATGTAAAATCAAAGGTTTACAACGGTAGAGTACAATAACGGTTCTATTTAAATTTTTTGAAAATTTATGCATTGATACAGAATATTTCACATTAAAGATTATGTATTCTTATTAATATTGACCGATAATAACATTTAATTTTATTTTTCATGTAAAAAAATAACATTTTATACTAAGTATCATCCTGGACGTATCGTTAAAATAGGTCCTAAATTGATTTCAAATTGCAATATTTTTTTTGCTATAGGTAAAAACCATAAGTTTTATACCATTTTGAAATCGGTATTAAATACAGAAGTTTTTAAGTTCACTGACCGTCTCAGTGTAGTACATTTTTTTTAAACCACAGACTATCAAATCTGACTTCAAAATTTTACTCTATAACTAAATTTGAAATAAATATTTTTTTTCTTCCGTTGTCTGATATTTCTATTAATATCTTATGCATGTATCCAAGAAAGCAACTCATAAAGAAAACTTAGAAAAAAAATTATGAAAAACAAATAAGAATTACGGCCACAGTAATATAAAACATTGGGCGAGGTCAACATTTTTGAAAAAACTACAAAATCCTCAATATCTCAAAATCAGTGATATTTTCGTATGACCTATATTGGGTTTTTTTGATAGATTATTAGCTCAGCTTTCATCCTTCAAGAGATGCTTCACTCATTACGGGACACCCTGTATATGGATCTGAAGATTGAATCTATCTTAAGGAAATAACTCCGCGGCAATATTGCACTTAATTATCTATAGTTTAGTTCTTGATATTAACAAATATAAATATAAATTTATTTTATACTAACTGTAATCGAATTTACGTTTAATAGTTACGTAGGTATGTGTAAACCATTGAAATTTTTAAAAGTATGTTTTGTTAGCACGTTTGATAAGTTTAAAATGTAGCAATTGTACAATTAGAGAAAAAAACAAATTAAATCACGACGTTATTTATCACAATTTTAGTTAAGTGTAGTTGTAAAAGTAGTCAAGAATAAATTAATTTTGTAGATATATGTGGTGCCCTCAGGTATTCCGTCCAATAATTAAGGTTTTTTAGGTAAGGTTATTGTAATTACAACCTAATTAAAATATAATCATTTTAGAATTAAGGTATTTAAAGAACAATCACAATGATATTCTTTGATAATGTTTTCTATTTGAAATACTACAATATTGTTTACTCTGTAGACGTTACTTTTTGATTCTGAAAGGTTGATCTGAAATAAACTTTTAATATTTAATATCGTTCTTATTTTTAATACATCTAATATTATCCATTTATTCATTACCCACACATTCGTGTCACTCCATGTCCATTCAGGGCTTCTTTAGATAGTTAGGTCTAAGTAAAAAAATCTACCCGTTTTATAATATATTCAAGTCTGGACAGTTAGGTCTAACAGTTAGGTCTTTGTTAAAATATGCTTTGCTACACAATAGCTAACTTCAACTATTTACGCTTAATAATAGAGAATATTTCGTAAGGTTAATGTAAAGCGTGGGCTTCTACAGAATAAAATTGCCACTCAGTTACAGATAAAAGGAATTTCAAATAACATCGTTAAATAATTAATAATTTAATACATTTCTCTGAATTTCTTCAAACGTCTATACGACTTTCGATTAGGAAAATGTTCGTATTCATCAATTATTCTTACTAATTTCCTTCGTATCATTTTGTTCTTATGTTTTTCCAGCATGTCAGCGTAAACGTCGGAAAAAGGTAGTATATTTATTCCGCCATCGGGTGAGACCATTCCTGGTAGACCTGGCACCATTGCTGCTTGGTGAGAGTAACCGGGGAAACTCGGTTGTGGCATTGGATACATAGGAGACATGTAGGGATTTGGAACTACAGGAATCATAGGGTTCGTTGGAGCTATTGGTATTCCGTAGGGTAAAGGGGGGACAGGAGGTAATGGGTAAGGAATGTGCATTGGAGGGGCTGGTAAGGGCATTGGATGTAACGGTGGTGGAGGTAGAATTGGTAAGGGTACCGGCAAAGGCATAGGAACAGGAGGCGGTCTTTGAATCTTATTCGGTACTTTAAAATTACAATATTCGGGGATGTTCCTTGGGTACCAATAAAGAGGATTGCAGGGGTCTTCTCCAGGTGGTGGTTTGTTTTGCAAATTTCTTGGGTTTAATTGATCGAGATAAGACTTGCCATCGACTGTGGTCTCCATTCGATGTACAAGAGTCAGAACAAGGAACACCTGATAAGAAAATATAATATAAATTTACAGCTCAAATGCAAAAAAAGTTTTTAATATTGTAACTGAGCGAACGCAACGCCTAGATTTGGTTTTAACCAAATGAAATCCAGTAAGAATAGAGCGTACCTTTAGATATTGTTTCATATTTTTTTGTATGTACCCCAACGAATACTGGGTCGGGGTTGATTGAAGCTGTAATTTTAAACTGAAATTTCTCACTATGTCCATTCTTGAAAATGAAAGGACTTTTTGTACTACAATAAGGTCTCGTTCATTGTTTCACTGAACAATGGGAAGAGAGAATACGCATATTTTTCGCTTTATTTGTGTTATGACGGATTACCATAGAAATAATGCTAGTGTAAATTATAAATATAGTGGGTTTATATAACTCCGATTACCAATAAGACGTCGGAACAAACACGTGACTCAAAAGGTATAATTAATAGTCTTCCTGACTCGATTTAACACTACGCCATCTAGTCCCAAATTAAGTAAAGCTTGTATTAGGGAAACTAGATAACTGATAGGTATACAAAATTAAACATACTTTATATTGTAAATGCCTACATGATATAGATAATCTAACCCCCAGACAGTAGAAAATTACAATGTTCATCACATAATATTTTTACTCGTGGGTATCGAACCCCCACCCTCCGTCGCAATAGACCATTGTGTATCCACTGCACCAATCGGATCGTCAATAAAATAATGTACATAATATATGGGTAACATTCACTGTTTAGGACTTGACATCGCTTGGTGCAAGCATCATTTTAATTTGATTGTATTCAATTATTTCAACATCATGATTATGAAATTTATACCATAGATTACTAAATAGCTACTATGTCTTTTACCCAAAATTAATAGTATATTTTATATAAAGTTCAACAGTTCCGTATCTTTAAATCTTACAAGATATGCCAGCTATGAGATGGATCATTAATACTACAGGATCGTGGTTTCACAAACGGATTGCAGTTTGCAATATTCGTGTTTTAGTATCTCAATAGAATTCTCTGCTTCTTTGAGTGTAACAGATTTGTAATAAGTCAAAATTACTACCTCAAATTTAGCTAGTTATGTATAGTGGCAAATCTTAAGATTCCTAGCCAACCTTATTTCTTAAAATAATTTTTTCAGTTTTTTTATAGTCACAAATTTCGAAATTTTTATATGAATTTCGTGATTGACTGAGGGTCCTCTTTTTAATTTTTCTAAAAAAGGAAAAATTAAATAAACGTGTGAAAAATTTATTTTTAATAAATAAAATAACGTTTTCTTCGATTTTCAGAACAAATATATTTCAGTTAATATTTCTAATTTGTATCATGGTTTATATTATATATCATGGTTGATACGCTGCTTTTGCGTAAGCACCTGATAGCATTTTTATCATAGCTTCAGTCTTGAACGACACCGGTTGTCGGTACAGCGCAACCCCTCCCAAATAAGGAATCGAAGTGATCTTCGGCGCGCTGGGATTGTCTTTGACATCTCTCCTCATTAACTCAAATAATTTATCTAAAGGCGTACGGGGCCTAGACAGCACAAATATTTCCGTTTCTACGGGAATCGAATTAGAATAATGCGCAGGTTTTGAAATAATGCTTTTATCTGTTTCGTAAGATTCGAGACTTCGATCGTAAGCATGTGCAAGCAAGCTATGTTGATATGGAATAGGGTCATATTTTTTTCGAATATCGTATTGTTGCCCAACAACATACGGTAGCTTATAAGTATATGGTTTACTTTCTTGCATAACGTGGTAGGGCGTACTTATTCTGGAACGTATCAATTTGGAGAACATGTCAGCACATTCGTCCGGTAAATGCAGCGGATGCCAATAAAAAGGATCGCACTCGTGTAAGTTCCTGTATCTCTGCTCGAAATCGAAGTCATCCATGTATGTCACACCGGCAATGGAAGCTTGGTATTCTTGGGATATCGAGAGTAAGAGGAGAATCTTTAACATTTTCTGAAACAAGGTTACCATTTATTATAAAATCGAGCATCTTAAGAAATTTATTTATTGGCTCGTTAGTTCAGTAGGTTAGAGCAGCCATATAGAACAATCTTCTGATATGTCATTATTATTATTTATTCCCACTTAAGAAATTAATTCAACAATATTAAATTATTGTATTAGCTGTTCATTCATAAACTTCATTAAATTGAATAATTAGTGTTAGCATTTATAAATACTTCCAAGCTGAACACGTGCGTCCGGTTCTCAGTCAGTTATTTGGTCGTTAGATATATAACAACATTGGGCTGTATTAAATAACATATACAATCTTTTCAAACATAAAAATAACCAATATAATATATTCATGATCTATCACAATTGATTCTAAAACAAAAAGTAAAATTATTTTTATAAATCGAATTGAAATTTTACATTAACATAACGCTAAAACAAAACTAACATGCTAATGACAAACCTCCGAAACTAAAAATGTCTTACCAATTACTTCACAAGCGGCGGAATGCATACAATAGAACGTCATTCGTTTCTTTCAGTCCATGTTATTAACAGCTGTCCGGCAGCCAGCTCGCTTTCAATTGACTTTTAAAATCCACCTGCGAGAGATTGTTATGTCATAGTTCAGTATGGACACTAATTGTTTCCATGCCGTTTACACAAAACGAATCTTTCAATATTGATTCGGCTGGCAACAAAGAAGACGACTCTGATATAAAAGGAAAATAATAGAATCACTTTGTAAAAATTATTTATTACAAAACAAAAAAGTTCTGCGCAAACATAAATAAAAACAGTCAAATTGAAAACCTAAAAATGGAGCTTTTTCATAGTATTTTCTTTATATAAATACTTTTAAAAGGATTTTAATAAACCGCGATAAAAATCCTTTAAAAAATATTTTATTTAAAGTGAGTTTATTCAATAAATTCCTTGGATGTTGTTTTCATTTTAGGGTCTAATAGTTGCGGATATCGATATAATTTTATAACCACTGGCACAAGAACTATTGGTGGTCTTTTTGTGCAGTCGTCTGAAAATAACGTTTCAAATAATTATTAGTTAAGACATAAGATTCGTAGATAACTAATGTTGACAAGTCAAAGTGAATCTTATGAATAAATAAATAAGTCTATATTTGTTTCAAGTGTGAGTGCTCACCTAAACTATAACTATTTATTAGTACGAATATTTTATAGAAATCGCCATAAGCTCTCTTATTCGACCGTAGCCTGTTCAGGATTTCCCAGTTATATGGGTATAAGACACACGTAATAAATTTATACCGAATTTGATAATAATAATAAATCAATCTGTGCAACGTATCCACACTTTCTTAAGTGACTTATTGTAAGGAAAAATTAACTTCTGGTATAGAAATGATTATGTCTCCTTTTCTTACCAGTTATAACACTTCCCCATTAATTTAAAATTATTTGCCAAGTACCTGTGTTTATTCCATTATCTTTATCTTTTTCAGTTGCAGTGCAAAAAACATTCACGAGAAAAATCCACATTACAACTCGCTTCATTGTTCAATGGAAAATTGAAAAGATATTGCAAAACAAGTAAATGTTTCCGTTATTACATTCGAGTATAACCATTATGTGTAGAGTATGTTATGTAGTCTATGGTAAATATGAAATTTTACATTCATATTCTGTTTGAAGAGATTGCGATGCAATAAACGTGTTTAATTAAAACGCGAACTAGAAACATAATGCAATAGCTGCTATGGGTATTTGTGAATGCTTTATGCATTTACAGGAAATGTATTGAAATGTGTCTAATAAACAGCTCTGATACAAAATATCCTTTGATGTAGAGGTGCAAGGATAATTAAAATTGTTCACCAAACTTTGTCCATCACAATAAACTATTACGTAGCACGGAATGTTTCATACAGTCGTCATTATACATGTATGACATTGATTGTACATGAAACTGAAATTCATTTTTACTGACCTTTCTTTACATTGGAAAACTTTTCGGCTGTCGCTTTGTGAAATGTTAAATTGAATATGCAAACAAAAATCCTTTGTGATATTTATTTTTTATGTTGTGTCATAATAGTTCAAAGAGATAACTTAAAATAAAACTCATAACATGGGTTAGACATTATGTTTTATTTTGTTAGGCCGATAAATGATAACGATATGTTACATTTTACTAAATCTTGCAATGACATCATTATAACGTTTTTGAGTAATAAATGCGGGTACTTTAACAACTGTCGGAGGACAGCAACATTCTTCTGGTTTATCGTTACTCCGCCTCCATCTTGTGATTTTATTTATGTTTTCATACTTTGTATTGTCTTCGTTGAACCTTCTGAGGTCATCATCCTTTACAATACCTAGTAGGTGTTGAAAATGGAGAATGTTTTCATCTATCTTGTAGTCGAGAGCACATTCTGAAAAGGTATTCACTGCATAAGGTTGAACAAAATTTATGTAAGTAGTAAAATGGAGTTATTATTTTTTACTTTATCTATATATATTATAAAACGAAGCCGGGTTTGTGACAACACTTATAATTCTAGATATGCTGGACCGATTCGGCCGAAAATTCGTAGGGAGCTAGCTTAGGACCAGGAGAATCACTTAGGATTTTAATGCGGGAAATCTAACGGGAACAGGCTATAAACGCGGGTAAAACTGCGGGTCACAGCTAGTAAACAAATAAATCCTTTTGACATATTACCTCGATGTGGAGGGCACACACATTCTAGGATAGGTCCTTTATTCACGAATTCGTTGACGCTATGCCTTCGTACAAAGTTGAAACTAGGCTGCTGAGAAGACATCCACCAGTGTTTCCATAGAAATACTCCATATGCTGGATGAAGGCAGAAAACCAGAGCTAATAAAATACACTGGAACAAAATTGTCTTCTAGATTATTGTAGGACAGGATTTGGTTGAATTATATAAAATTTTGAAAAGGTTACGTTGCATTAAGGAATAATCCCTCTTACGCAAAGTAAACTTTCATAGTGTGGATCAAAAGTGAGGTTTTAAAAACTTAAGGTTGGTTAAAGATGCAGTATGGAAGACTTTGAGCGTTTTATTTTATTGAAAATAAAACTTCGAATATTCTTTTTGAACAAATTAATATTTTTCAGTTTTGTATAAAATTAGTATAAACAATTATAAAAAAGATATTTTATTTCGGCAACTGAAAAGACATGAATATACAATTGTTATAGTCAAAAAACTAGGAACAAATCATCCATCTATTTCTTTCCCAATCTCAATATGCTTCCGCTAGTTGTAGGACCAAACTCAACTCTGCTGATCCTCACTGGGCAATGCGGTTTAACCGATGGAGGACCCACGTCATCTGTTGTACCATCTCCATCATCTGGAGGACCAGTAGGAGTCTCGGAACTGCTGCCCTTCGCAGTCGTACCGTCCGTAGAACAGTTCGGTGGCAAGGTCCAAACATGCTTAGTAGGATACTTCTTAAATGGAGCATCAGATCTTTTAGAATGAATCTCTTCGAAGTCCCTCGTGTATATAGTACGATAGCGCTCTCGGGCTTTCGATCCTATATATAATGGAAACACCATATGAAAGTTCGCATTTTTTTCTTTACATCCTTTTCCAGCGCAAATTTTATATGGCGCAGTGAAATACAAAATTCCTTTTGAGTCGGCCATTTCTACAAATATTACAAGCTTTCAAAGAATTATTGTGTCGTGTGTGCAGTGTCCATTTCAATGCATGAATTAAAAATTCCGATTATATCACAAGCTTTCGAAATGAAATGATGGAAGTTGAAATTACTTGGAAAGAGAGAGGACATTACGTGCTTTTGAAGGCATTTAATAATTATTTGACTATATTACTTACTTTCTCCTTTAATAATTTTCTTAATATATTCTTGTCCATTGAGTGTAGAATCTTTCTCTGTGCCAGTAAAATATGGAAATAGACATAAACAATATTCAATAAGACTGAAAACAGTTAAAATATTTATGTGTTGCATGTCGAATATGGTGGTAATCGAATTCATTTTTATTGTGAAGTTGTAGCTAGGTTTTTACTGCGGCGTTAATTTTAGGATTTCTAGCTATTTAATATCCATTAGATAGTATGTCGTATTCTTAATGTATTTAGTACCTTTGCCTCCCCTTTTAAAAGGATATCTCAAATCGTCTAAGCTTTGGATAATAATTCCTTATGATAGACACAAGCGACTAGCCTCGGCTTCGCATGTCATACACCTTTCTATAAAGTCGGTCTATCTATTAAAATACTCGCATCAGATTCCGTAGTACAGTCATAATTCAATTGAAGATATATCATATAAGCATACATAGGGACAGACGGCGGAAGCTTTGTTTTATACTAAATAGTGCTTCATATATTCACAAAACCCAATGATAATGCTTCATACTATTTACAATTTCTTTGTAAGGCTACAATTTTTAAACATGTTCTTCATTCACTTCACTTTTATTGTTTTCCCGCGTCAGACTGCTGATAATGGACGGTGTAGACGGCTTCTTTATCCATGCTATTGTTTTATTATCGGCATACATGACACGTTGACGGGGAACACGTTAAATCTTTGGTTATGATGCTTTGAAATTCGTATTTTTCAGTGTTTATTTCGTTCGTCTTATTCGTTTCTAGCTGGTCCGCGCGGCTTCCCTCCTGTACCATAATCTATACTTATAATTAGTTCTTATAATAATATAATATCTTTATAAAAAGAGGAAACCTTTTTATTTTTGTATGTTTGTATTTAATAGGCTCAAAAACTACTGGTCCGATGTCAAAATGTTCTTTTACTATTACTTATCCGTATATAGGCTATATTTAGGCTATATTTTATCCCGGAAAAGATAGTATATATTATTATGCTACGGTTGTAAAGCCGCGCGGATCAGCTAGTTATATATAAAGCCCATTAAATATAGTTTATGTTACTCATGGATAATGTAGCTTTCGAATGATGAAAGAATTTTTTACATCGTTCAGAA
>LQNK01000863.1:253995-269122 GCA_001586405.1 Phoebis sennae
CGATTTTATTATATGTATAGATGTGAGTAGGTAGTAATTTAAGTTATGATATGACATTTATTCGTTTATAGAGAACTTTTATTTTAATAGAAAAAATCAGAGTTTTAAAAAACCAAATATATATGTTATATATGTATGTATATCGATATATTAGAATGTGACGCGTTAAAGAAGAAAGAAAGAAGAAAAATAATTTAACGTTAATTTCCTTGTCATGTGAAAAATATAATTTAATTTTCGTGTTGTGCATTTCATTTCATATATTCCCTCTTTAAAACCACATTAACATTGCTCAAAGCAATTTAGTATTTCCAGTTGAATACACGCGAATTTTCTCTACATCTGTATGTCAAACACATTAATTTAGTTTATTCATCTGTTTCCAGCCAGATACTATCATGGTGTAGGCGTCCCTAAGCCCACTACTAAAATTATCGAAAAACGTACGAAATCATTACAAAATGGTTTATTAAAATAAATCTCCAATTTTATCTATGAGTACGTACGCCATCCGTCTTACAAGATGTTGAATTTCTAGGAATCTCAAATCATGTTTCACTAATGAGCACTTCCTTGAGTCTACACGTGTCGCGTTTTGGTTTTAAGATAATTGGTGTCTTTAAGTGTGTATAAGAATATTATAAGGAATCAGAATTGCCATAATATGTATTTTTTAATTAAACTAAAAGTTGTCAATTGAAATGTTTCTGAGTCTTTACGGATTATTATGCATGCTATTAGGTAAATGTAAAAATTATTTTGTGTTTTTTGTTTCTGCGTGACTGATTTTTTGGAAGTTTAGAATTTTATAGAAGAGTATATACATGAAAACATTAAAAATAGACATATAAGAACGCTAATGTATCAACTTAATAATATAAGGAGAGGTTAAATAGATTGAAGCTGATTTACGATAAGATTGAAATATGTTTTTATTTAGAAATAATATGAGTGTCGTAACAATACGATATCGTTTGGTTTGTTTGTAGCTTGGCTTGTGTTAGGTATTTGATGCAATAAAATGTGGTTAGGAAAATCTGTACCAACATTATTTGGTGTTACTTTTTAGTTGTTCTAAATACCATAACGATAATAGCTTCTAATGTCAAATACAAGTGCATCCGAATACCGTTTAATTAGTTTTAATAATTTACTTATTCAGATGCAAATATTTATACATATTTTAAACATTTTGAAGATGTCTGAAATATTTATTTATTCTATGAATGATTTGGTAGTAAAATGAATACCCATTTTAACGTCATTATTTCAATAGAAAACACAATACAATAAAGGGCGATTTATTTCTTATTATATGAACAGAAAAGAAGCTCTTGCAAATTAGTTTAAAACATGTATTGCTAATCTATTTATACCGCGACGGCGACAAAAAATTACGAAACCACGATGTTATCTAAAGCACCAGTCAATCATTTTGGCGCTTCCTACGGACTCTTATATTCATCTGTATCAATTTATAACTGTCATGTCACCGAAACCCAACTGTTTCCAATTGGCGAGATTCTTTACTATTGTTTTGCGCGTTAAGGTGTGTACAAATTAAGCGACAGACTATTTCATATTATCTCGCGTGCAATCGCGCGAAAGTGATTATTTTCGGCACCTCAACTTATATATCACGAAGTCGATAATGATATGTACTAAGATAAAAATATTAGGTATTTTATGAAGGGCAAATGTGAGCGATTTTACGCTACCGTAGACTTGATAAAATGATATTACATACATTTTTCCATCAATTCTCAACAGTCATGTCAAAATTATACCTATGCTAATACGTCCATGACCACACTATTTTTTTATATGATAAATGGTATATAGATTCTTGAAAGTTGGCTTACCTTAGGGTGGACGCATTGGCGGACTAATCCCGCCAGAGGCCCGGGGCGGCATAGTTAGAATGACGTTCAAAGTGTAAATTAATTTAGTACCATGTATTTAATAATTATAGTATTTCACGACTACGGCTGTAGTACTTAAAAGTTGATGGAAGTAAAAATCTAGGAAACTGGACATTAGACAGATAAGTCATTAATAGTAATTTTAATTACAAAAATATACACTACCGGTACATGCTTTCCTGTCTACGGGGCATACAATTTCAAACTTCCTGATAAGAAGTTACTAAGTAGGTATGTATCTAAAGGCTTTACGATTTGATCAAGGGAAGTTGCAGCAATTTTTCTGGTAGTCCTTCGAAATGTCGCGCGCAACAAAGTCAACGACACGGCGCGACAAACACGTGAACCAATATTCGAGTTAATATGCGAGCGTTTCCCGCGTAATTTGTACACGCCTTTATAATCACGACGAGGAAATGTTCATAAATAAACCTTTTGTCATGACGCAAATACGGTCGCGTAAAGCAAATCTAGAAATTGAGTTTTTCACCGAATCTCGTTTGGCCCGAAGGCCAATTTTAGTGTTTTTCACTTGAAAATTTTACTGTATTTGACAGGTCGAATGCAATTTAAAGTAGCAATGAGTGATGTCAAAGCAAGGGTGTTTCAGAATGATTGGCCTACCATTCCTATTTTTATTGTAATGCTGTATTTCTTGAAATACTTTGAAAATTGCTATATTTTTGGACATTCACTACATAAATAAATCTGTAAATAAATTTCCTTGAAAACAACTTGTTTTGAATATAGAGCTCATTAGTTGATGAATGTTCAAATTTAAAGTAAAAAGCAAAAAAAGTTTATTCGGGCACAAAATATTTGAGAGACATTTGAAGAATACTCATTGACAAATGCATTTTCAATATGATTTTGTCTGACTGTATTTGAAAATATAATCTTGATATCAGTTATAACTGTTCCATCATCATTCATCACAGGTCTTTGAATATTTTTCTCTATCTGGGACACCCTGTATATTGGGAGAATGCGAATGCTACAACAAATAAAAGTAAGCTAAATTAGATCTGAAAAGTGCATTATTGAACATCGTTCTCGTTTTAACAAGCCTTTCGTGATATATTGTTTTGCGTGCGTAATACATTTATCTATCAGTATTTTTTTGTTAACTGAAACTGAACTATGACGTCACAAGTCCAATCAGTATATATGTCGCAGTAAGATAGATAAAGCCGTAACATAATTATATCCCTAGGGATATAATTATATCCCAAAACTGTTGATTACTTTTAAAAGATTTTTAATATTTCATTAGGTTTAATTGCATTGTTAATGTTTGTATTCCAAAACATGGTAATTTTAATTATAATTTAAATTACTTTAATACGTGTAATTACGTGTTAGTGTCACAAAGTAACTATGTTCCGGCATATAATTATATCCCTAGGGATATAACTATGTTACGGCTTTTTCTATCTTACTGCGACATATACATTGCTTGCTCACTATGGTAGATCCACGTTGTAAATTGTGTAACATAATTTTATTATGTAGCAGGGTGCGGTTTATTTATCGTATATACATATTTATATTATGTCGAATTTTTAATATAAATACCTTTTCTTGAAGTAACTAATTCAGTAATGTTTGCTAGAGATATTATCTAATACTCGTAGATTAGATTCAATAAATGAAAATGAATAATGTTTTTATTTTCCCCACATACTAACAGAAGACAGGAGCCTAAACTAACTAGAAACTGAATAAGAACCAATAATTATTGTAGTTAAAACATTTATCTTCTAAGTTCAATACAGGACCTTGATTTGCTCGTGTTACGTGAAATATGGATCAAATATTTATATCTAAATTGGGTTTCATTCAAACTACATTCATACAAACCAAAAAATACCTTTTAAGTCTCTAACACAATGTATACAGAATAAGTGTATACAGCGATTATATCTTTAATTTTCGCGAATGACACTATTGCCCCGATGCCGATACAAATGACTTCAGACGCGGTGTGGCATCACTGACAGAGAGGTAAGTGCCGAGATGCCTGTGTCTCCATCCGTCATCGTTGTTTGCATTCTCATTGATGATGCCAACTCAAGTAACCCGCTTATTGCCAGCATTGGAAATTTCCGTATGCAGTGATAGTATTGATAGTATTATGACTATATGTATATCATCGAATGAGAAAATTTCTCTGTATATTTTGACAGTACGATGAATGTTTTATTGCTTCACGTACATCGGTGAAATTTTCTTTACTTAAGTACGTAGCGATAGTATTGGTAGTTACTAGTACTATATACAGAAAAAAAATCACTTCACACGCCTCTGCTCCTGGTTTACACATTCAGAAATATAATGTAAAAGTATAAAGGGTTAAATAAAATGCTGTTATACGATTTCCTTTAATATGAAAAATACTCGCGTTAAAACAAATACAAGAAAATACTGTGTAAAGAGTTGTATTTTATTCATATGAAACTTTTCTTTTATAGTAGAATTTACGGGTTTTCTTAATATTTTTTATCCCGATAGAAAAACGTGGTATAAATGATTGATAATCGAATTTCAATTGATCTAAACTATAAAAAGTACTGATATTTTTACATAGTCTTGGCATAATTAACAACTGTTTATTCTACATTATTTATAGTAAACAATATATTAACTATTAAAAATTATTATACCTGATAAAATTAGATTAAATTTAACCAAATACTGAATAATTATGCTTTGAGCATAATTGGAACAGACAGTATTCGCTGAGGGATCGTGTTTAGCGATCACAGTTTCATAGTTGTACCATAATTATTCAAAATGCAATTACGATATCAAATTTCAGTTATCAATACTTATATCTGTGTTAAATATATTGTGGTTTCGCAATTTTTGCCTTAATATTATAAGCCTTCGAAACTAACGGATGGGTTTGAAAAAATATATAGCTTTATGTAAGGCTATATATACATATATATACATATTGTGTATGAAATATTGCTGTATAAACCTTTTGGTAAGGTTGTAATATAAACGAACTGTTGAAATATGCCTACGTTGTGTTTTGTCTACGTTTTTATTTATTTGTTGTCAGTGGGATTGTCTCCAAATAATTAATTAACGGATAAGGTAAATTACTCAGGATGTTGGGTAAGTTTTTGTAAAAATTCTCATAGACATTAATTAATTTATCCTTTGTATTCACTAGGTGTTTTCATTACATTTCAATTATTATACAGAAAATGGTAGAAACATGAAATATTGTTGAAAATCCGAAGCCTTTGGTGAGATTGTAAAATATTAATGGAATGTTCAATTATCCCTACGGTCTGTTTTGTCTACGGTTGTTTTCATTTATTTGTTAAATCAATGGGATTGTCTACATGTCTGCCTTTCTGGGTAGGGTAATTTTTTTTACAAAAAGTCATAATGGAGATTAATAAAGATATTTTTTATTATTATTCATATTCACATACTTTATAAAAATTCTTGTCTTGCTTTTATATCACTCATAGGGAAGAAATTTGCCCTCTCAACATTAAACACTGATCTAACAAAAGAGCCAGGGTTTATATAATATATTGTGTATAATAATAATATGAATAATTTATTTCAACAATCAAAAATGTTTTTAGATTATTATTTAGACACCTACCTTCATGTTATCGTTGTCTACTTGTATAAAGTTAAAAGGAATTATTTTATGCATAGCACAAGAGTGTATGACATCACAGTTTTCTGACCCTTAAACGACGTATTCCATGCAATTGAATATGTTATAAATTGATATTGCCTGGTTACGTCGAAACTCACTCGAACAGGAGTGCAGCTATTCAGAACAATGTCTATGGAATATGATGTAAGTATAAATAATATACATTTTTAACCTCTCGTATATAGTATGTATTGTGTATGCGTGGTCTGATGTAAGTTGTGGTGTCTTTTTTTGTATCCCGCTAAAAGAAAAAATCTGAAATGTCATTCTTCACGAATAATATCGCTTTCTTTTCCCACTGTCTGTCAATCTTTTTTTTAATTATTTTATTTATTTTATATACGTTATTACTGTAAAGTGTAGCTTACACTTAATAATAGAATAAATATATTTAAACGATCTAATGATATAATTCAATAAAATATGTTTATAGACTTCTATATCTTCATAAACATATGAAATTATTCCTGAATTATGATTAAATATTAAGTAATGCTAATGCAATATAATTAAATTTTCATAAGTACGATGGTGTGTGCTAAGCTTACTTATTGTATTAGTATGGGCTTTAGTGTATTCTGGATTAAGAATAATATATCAAAGGAAATGTAATATAATAAGTATTTCAATTTTAAAGCTTATGGATTCGTCGTTACGGACTGATATCATTACAATAAAATAAATTAGTACGTAAAGTGAAGGGAATTTTTAAAATATTTGTTATCTATCCTATGTTTTCTCTATGTTAGTTTTCACCAAATATAAATGACGACGAAAAATAATTAAACCTCGTATAATATTGAATCAATTTAATGGATGGTCGCATTTATATAGAAAATATTTGATTTCGGCTTTAATTAATCAAAGCTGGACAGGCATATATAAGTCTGCATAATAGGAATTGTAAGTTTAGAAAAACTCTTAATTATATTATCTACATCCCTCTTTAAGTATAACATTAATATAAAATTAATATTGCTGATGATTGGTGGTAGTATTATGAAATGATAGACAATTGATACATTCCCATATGTATCAATTGTAACTGAAAGAAAGAAAAACAAATAACTGATTACTAATCTCCTACTAAATATAATCGATTATTTTTATTAAATAAGGATGAACTTTATAAAAATTGTATAAACCAGAACTTTTTTTCAAATATATGCAATTATAAGTTGTTATAAGAATATTTCATTTGAAATAAATGAGTAAACGAGTGCATTACAACAAGTGTAAAATTAATTATAATTAATTTAATTTTAATTGCATCAACTTCACACAAGTTAATGCAATTTAATATTAAATAATTACGTTGATGTAGTGAGGAAATTGAGAAAAATAATTGCGGTATTAAAATTGACGCCATGATGGATGATTTATTAAAACAAAACGAAGAGGAGGATATATCAATTAATACCGTAATACATCACAAATTATATATCATTACATCCATTATTTCTCTGTGCTCTGAAATTCAAAACATTTAGATTAATGGGTTTCAAACTTCAAGGTGGTCTACGAAATGTATAGTAAATCTATTTTTATCGTAATTCGAAATCTACATCGGGGGACCCTTAGTCATTGTAACATTTAATAATGCATCGTTTGGCTTATTGCCGATTGTACCTGCTAGGTAGCCTCGTATTTTGGCCGACTTCCAAACGATTACATTCACTAAACTGTCAAAGATAAGTTATTTTAGATATCTCGACATTGAAAATTTTCGCTTGGCTACTCTATATAAGATGTATGATTTAAGTGCTTTTAATTGTTATCGCCTACTATATACTGTTAATGTGTGGTTTAACAAGTCTAATACAAATAAAATATTAGTCATCATGTGAATAAATATTACATAATGACTCTGATATGTATTTGATTTCGTTGGGAAAATATTGTATTTAATTTAACAATATGAGTTTATTGATTGATAGAACATCCAAGATTTTCTGACAACTGATCAATAATGTTTATTATATTATTATTTTATATTATTTGAATTAAGAAATATATTTGAATCTTCAAGATTGAAAAGTGATATTAATATTTGATGGCTAATAATTTGTGATCTTACATGACAGGCTTAATCATCAATTAGATAATTAATTAAACGTAATTATTTAATTGAGACCAAAGTTGGCTCATAGTCGACTTGTCTCCATTATTCATTACCAGGGTTAACGTCATAGCCGTGTTCGATACTAAATTAATGTGCTTTATTTTTTATCTTTCGGGTAACACATACATATTTAATTTTACTGTCGTAACAACTGACATCGCTTTGCATTTTTACAATTCGCTCAGCACATAAAATATTTAACTACAAATAAAAGCATATTAAAAAATAAACAGCCATGTCAGTCGTAACGCGAGCAATAAAAGACTTCATTTAAAAGTTAGTGTTTATTGTCTTCTCCAAAATCGATAGACATTGACAGAGGAATGCGGACTTTGATCACAAGAAAACGTAGGGCCGCGTTTGGGAGCGGCGAGTAGATCACGACAACGAAATCCTGTAACATGAATAGTAAGGTCACGAGGGGAGCTCGTGGGGTCCGCGAAGCAACGTCAAGCGGGGTGTAAAAGCGAAGCTAGATGTATACGGTGTTAAAACCGAGTTTGGAATACTTCCTAGAGATAAGGGACTTGGTATGGGCTCGGTGGAACTTGGCGCCGACGGAGATGTGGTGCAGCAGGTATCTGTCTTGCTTGGTCGATCTGGCGACGTCGTAGTTGTAGCTCTGCGAGTAGTAGCTGCGGAGGGCGCGCTCGCCCCAGGTCTGGGGCTTCGGCCTCTCCACCGGCAGACCCCTGTTGCGTCTATCTATGTAGTTGATAAGGTCGTCGTAGTAGTTCTTTTGGTATTCGTAGAGATAGTTGTATGTGGAGAACTTCGGCCTGCGATGCAAATTAATAATTAACATTTTTCAATCGTCTACAACTTATTTACAAGTTATAAAGTCATGAAAAATTAATTTAATTTATTTAGTTAAGTATTTAATTAGTTTATTAGCCGGATCCAATTCGTGGACTTAGTTGTAATTATTTTAAAGTAATAAAGGCTGCTAATGTTTACCTGACCCAGTGTTTGCAAACAAGCCTCTTAGGCTTATCAGCATCTTCAGGTTTCTGTGGCGCGGGAGTGTCGGCTACTTCGGCAGCCGGAGCGGCACCTTCAGCAGCCGGGGCGGCACCTTCCGCAGCGGGGGCAGCTTCAGCCGCTGGCGCCGCCTCCTTGGGCTTCTCTTCCTCTACCACGTCATCCCACATCTCGATGCTTTATCTTAAATACTAAAATCACTTCATATTATTGACTGTTTACACTCGAAATACAATCACTATTTACGATCACGGCACTGTCACCAACCTGTGACTGGGTTAAGAGAAGCGTGTGGAGTGGAGTATGGTTCGGTTGTGACTGAGCCGCCGTCCCCTAGAGACGCAGGCAGGCTCTCGATTTATCTCCCTTCGACCCCACCTGGCTGTCGCAAGCAGTGTTAGCTTCATTGGCAAACGGTCCTATCGTTTGCCAATGATGCTCTGTCAATACACGAGCGTTCATCAAAATATTCGCACTAATTACTGTGCCAATTTTCATTTCTCACTTTGATCTGCTCGAACATAGTGAGCGGTTAGAAAAATGTTTGTCAATTGACACCCATTTTGTCTCCCTAAAAATCACAATTAACAGAAACCTTGTAACGAAAAGTTGGGATGAGTATTGCGTGGAGAGGAGCCAGGTTTCGCGGTGAGATTTTAAATAACAGTTCAATATCGTAATTTGCTCCATCTATTTTTATGTCACACAATAGACTGGCGTCACGTTATGTGCAACAGGTGTTCGTTAATTAAGCGACAGTGCTGGATTAGTTAGGATTAATCTTCTATTGTGAACCCTATAATGATGTGGACGCTATGAATTATCTCGTCGTTGTCTAAATAAATGAAAGCTGCGAGACATGTTGACGGCCATTCCACCTGGTAGTCACTTCACTGGTGCATCTCGACTGCAGGAGCTTATGCTATTGACATTATTCTAATAAATAAGCATCTACTCGATATGTTTAATAGAAATAGTACAGAGATAAAATTAAAATATAAATTAAAGTCAAATATGGTAATATAAAATTGTGTGAGGTCAGATCACTGTCATTTAAAAAAGTATGTTCAACATTTAATTTTATGATATACTGACTAGTTTGTTGATAATCCGATTTTTATTTAGAAAAGATTTGAAAAGTTTTTAGAAACTACAAAAATACGCACACCGAAAATACGAATTAGTCAGCAAAATTATGTTGTTGCTATCTTTTTAGAAATTAAGTCATCCTGCCTCACGAACAGCTTCTATCAATAAAAACTACATACAGAAATACCTTGCCAATCTTTACTTATTACTAATATTTTAACCGGAACTAACGTTTTGATTTTATTAAGTAAACAAAAATTATATAAAAGAACTTCGAACCTATAAGGAAGCTAGTAAAAAATAGTTTAAACACACCCTAATCTCCTCCGTAATTATTTATTGAAATGATGTACAAGTACCAACGCAGTTAGTTTATAAACGTCTTGAAAAAATTTCCCACATATTTTTCTTGGTTTTAAAGTTTTTTTTGCTTTTTGGCACTGGTATGTCCGCTATGTCTACCGTTACTCATAGATTACAGCTGGACACTATTTTAAACATTTAAATGTTATTATATAACTCGATGTTTAGTTTTATTTATTTTTAAAAGTATTAGCTTCGTCAAAAATTGCGCGAAACATTGGAGATTATAGGATTCCATCGTTTGAAATTATCGTAAAATTCAAACTTTATTAGGCAATTTATCTAATCGTATCAATATTTTAAAATACAGAAATAAGTGGTTAGTTGTGGTGGCCTTAGTTTTCTTATACCTATTATTTTAGTTAGTTACTAGCTGTACCCCGCGGTTTCACCCGCGTAACTTCTGATTAAATGACAACTCCGGGATTAAAAGTAGCCTATATGTTATTCTGAACCCTTATCTATATGTGTACCAAGTTTCATCATAATCGGTTCAGTAGTTTTTGCGTGAAAGAGTAACAAACATCCATACATTCATACATCCATACATCCATACATCCATACATCCATACTTACAAACTTTCGCCTTTATAATAGTAGTAGGATAAAAGATAAGAGAATGCTTTTTGATAGTACAAAGAAATAGAATGTGGTTCGCTATTGTTTTTATACTTTCCACCCCGTCACATGTTTTATCGGATTTAGTTCTAAAAAATAATTAATTCATTCTATATATTTAACTATAAAAAATAAAATAATCTTTATTACTTTAAATTACATTAGGTACATTAATGAAAGTACAATAGTAATAGCAATAAATTCATTTTATCATAATACAGTAATGAGACAATACATCGAGTTTTTACTCATTTTCCTATTTTCGATCGAATAATAAATCTATCACCTTTTTAACCAGCCTTTGTACTAAAATTTTGTTAAAATTCAAAACTGTTTTCATCTCACGAGCTAATCGAATAATCGGCGGAACCAATTTTTATGATAGGAAAAAATATAGATAGATTTCCTGTTATCAGGTCATACTGTATATATCACTATATAAATTATAATTTTCAATAAATTACGAACTTCCAAAATTACGAATTTTCATATTTTCAAGGACAATATCGTAATGATGTTAAGAAAATATTTAAAGTTCATTACGGTTATAGAAGGAATAAATCTAGATTTAGCATATTATAGAGCCCTAATGAAATGCTCATTTTTCCGTCCGTAATCGTAATAAATCATACTCATCATTTTAAAACTATAAAAAATAATAAATAACCTCACACTTTATTATAAGCCATTTGTAACGATACGTAATAATGCTCTATAGAACTTTTAAAAATGTATGCTTGAGACCGTAAGAAGTCGGGCAAACTGGGATGACTGTAACATTACAATACCATCTAATTACTAGCTGTGCTTCATGGATACACTCGCGTAGTACCGTAATATGCCTTCCTCACTAACTTGCCTATCATATGCAGAAATAATTTTTAAAATCCATCCAATTCAAAGCGCGTTCCAACTAACATACCAATAAACTTCTCCACTTTATAATATTAGTACTATAAAATAATAACCGTTGACATATTCACATTCTATCATTGCCATATTATTCAATGTTTATTATAGTTCGAAACTACAAAGCATTTTAATGCTAGATGTCCACTTAGCGGTATCGTTCGCATCAAACGTACCGTATTTGACGAATCGTAATATATTTTATATAGAACTAGCGACCCGCCCCAGCTTCGCTCGGTTACAATGCTAATACTGAATACACTACAGAAAACTATTAACGTTGTATATAATAAAAAATTGTACATTATTTTGATAAATCTTGTAGTGTTCAGTATGCGTTTGCAATGTAAGCGAAAAAAAATATAATTAACGACATCACATTAGAAACCTTAAAAATAACAGCATTTCTCCACTATTTAATGGATTTTATCATACATATGAACCTTCCACTTTAATCACTGTGTCTATTAAAAAATCCTTTACAAAAAACTGCATCAAAATCCGTTGCGTAGTTTTAAAATTTAAGCATACAAAGGGACATAGGGACATAGAAAGCGACTTTGTTTTATACTATGTAGTGATGATGTCACACAAGTACGTCCACTGCATCGCATCATACTAGGATTCGTTCCCGTAGCAATTATGCTATATATATTAATTTATAGCCTATAAAATATAGCCTATGTAACTCGTGGAAAGTGTACCTTTCGACTGATGAAAGAATTTTTAAAATTAGTCCAGTAGTTTTTGAACCTCTTCATTACAATCAAACAAAGTCTTACTCTGTATAATATTAGTGTAGATAAAGAATCCAATACGTACAATATAATTATATGGACGCCAATCATAACACGAAGGAATAATTTATATGATACATACAAGAGGTAAATTATCTGAACACTGAATAATCGGCTAGAATACTTGGGACTTGTTACACTGAAAATGAGCACTAGCACTAATTTACTTTGATATACAAACTGATGGGAAAATTCATTGAGTAAATTTCATTACGCATTATTATAATTAAGCTCGGTAGACGGCGTGCTTGGTACAAATTGATAGTATAAATGTTGCCTATGTTTACCTGGAATTACTCATTTGTTGACAGCTGCACTCGCGTTCTAATTATTAACTAAATACATGATTAATTTTTAATCTAATTATTAACTAAATGATGATAAATAGTATGATATAATAATGTCATACATACTATTTGTTGGTAAGGGCCCGTTGAATTTGAAAAACGCTTTTTAAAAGAAAGGTAATGGAGAATGTTACTAGGTATGCCAAATAGCTTGAAAGTTTGTTACAGTATAGCTTGTACCTATACAAATACACTGTTTTTTGTTGCAGTCAAAAATAGCAAGTAGTTTTCATTTTATAGGCTTTTAGACTTCAGAAAAATTTCGAGTTCCGCTAAAGTCACGTGACCGCTTGTGACGTCACAAAACAGACGCCGCGCGGGCCGCGCTACTTCGCAGCAACTATAGTACGTGTAATAGACTGTACAGTACATATTTTGTAGTGTTTTATCCCGAATTTTCATAGATAATAGTTAAATGATTATTAAAATATGAAAATATTATATTCAATTAATAAATTAAACGAATTAAAATGGATTAATGATTGCCCATTATCTATCCGCAAATATGTTTTGAATTTGATGCCGGTGAAATGCGACGAATTTAAAAATAACCAATTCAAATACTAGATGAACAAGTGATGTGCTAAAATGTACAAAAACGTCAAATCGCGATAGAAAGGAATTAAAGCTATGAAAACGAAAAATACATCAATTCGAAAATAAATCCGGTTTAAATTATGTTAGGATAAAATCTTTTGGAGTTGCCTTCGCGACAAAAATTTATTTTTTGCAAATTTAAATGTGACTGCAATATGAATAAAGGCACATAGTAATAATAAAATAATTTGAAGTCTTGTACTACTCACAGCCCCTCCCTCCTTCACTTAATGAAGTGTATTTATATGCGTGGCCAATGATATTATATAACTATATAAAATATCATTGTGCGTGGCTATAGTTTAAAAATATCAATAAATATAAAAATAAATAATTTCTTCCTGTTGCTAACGGTGCTAACAGGCATCAATTAATATAATTTGCCCCTCCGTTCAAAAATGTCGCATCTTAGCAGTATTTGAATGGGAAAATAATAAAAGCATAGTTTATTATCGTATCGGATCACCTAAATATGGTGAACATATTATATATAAGTTCAGAATAATTATCATTTAATAACTATTTTTATCAGAATTAATCGCGTATATATTTTTTTACACCTGACCTTTTGAACGCTTTACAATGAACCTCACTGAGTGTCACTTTTTTTTGATTTTTCAATAAACGCGCTCACTCCTTTAAAAAAATTTTCACTGTAAGATGAAAATAAATTATTATTAATTTTAATTTAATATGGTTATATGGTCACGGCACTTTCGTTTCCGAATAGATGTAACGTCTAAATAGGTTTTATCCATTTCTTTCACGCTTTGAAGTAATTTGGAACTAAAAATAAACAACTTTTCTGGCAAATTGGTAGTTGTATTTGTACGTTTTGACACAAAATATAATTCTCAAGTATTTAATTGGAGATTTTTAAAAGAATTCTGGTATAATTTCTAAAAAAACGAAAGAAAGTAAGGGAGCGCTATGGCGAGCGCATGAGCTGTCTGTTTTATGACGTCACACCGCCACAATCGCCGCGTCGGACGGTTACACCTTGTTTTGCTTATAAATCAAAAACTAATGGACGTAACAAAATAATTTTTTCAACAGTATTTTTTATTTAAAAAATACTATATGAAAAGCTAAAAATCAAAATTTGTTAACATTCTTCATTATAAGATTATGCTACGGGATCAGCGCATAGCGCGCACAAAGCCGCTTAGATCACCTAGTACTTAATAAAGCAAACTATGCATCGTCTACTTAGCGGCTTACTTTTCGAATCATTATTAATTTATTAAAGTGTTCTTAAAGATAAAATTAGTTTAAGTTCAATTTTAGTTAATTCATATGGTATCTAAGGTACAATCACAGAACATTAAAGGTACAATTATAGAGCGAGTAATTATATTGCGAAATATGTTCAAATGAAAATATTAAGTCTCGTTTATTCTCAATGGTTTCCAAGATAAATGAAAGTACGAAATACAACGTTTTTACCTTTTTCTGTAAGATGTTGTGCACAGCGCGTTTGACAGCCGCTGGCCCAGTAAGAGCCTCAGTATTCTCGGAGCCGAGTAGTAAGACGTTGCAGGCCGCGCCCGTTGCGAGCAGCGCACGCGCCGCCGCGTTCGCACTGCCGCCAGTCCAGGGATCTCTGAATATTATGTCTTATTAGAAGTGCAAGATACAATAATCTAATAAATATTTTTGAATTTTTCTAGTTTTGCAACTTGGCCAAATTACTT
>LQNK01000863.1:269640-291978 GCA_001586405.1 Phoebis sennae
TCGGTTTATTAATACGGGCCTAAGTGTGCTTTCCTCGAGCGCGTTTATACCGGGTGTTTTTCTATGCAGTCTTGAAAAAATAGGGGATGTAAAGAAGCATCAGCTTCTTACCATCCATCCATTCATACCATCAGGTATAGATATAAAATAAAAACCTTTGATATTTTAGAACAATTGATATCCAAATTAAATATCTGCTTACTTTATATTCCCTTTTTTTCAATATTGAATAGATAAACATCCGTCATAAGTAAAACGTCGCAACTCGCAGCGTTAACGCAACGACAATACGAAGCGACGTAACGCAACGCAATATACAAATAGCACAGATTAGAGAATAAAAGGCAGATGGAGTGTCTTGAAGGCTCGAGTGACGCTAACAATTCGTACGTACACGTGCATCTGAGTGAGTGAAATTTGAAAATTACGGAGCCCTCGTGACGTATTGTGTCAAACTAAACGAACATTTTTGTATTTGCTTATGAAATTTGTATTTGCTTTTCGGCGTCACTAGAGTCTTCGGTCGCACTCCATCTGCCTTTCATTCTAATCTGTGACAAATAGAGCCTCACTGTAATGTCACAGATAATATAATACTATACTAGGTATTGTAATGCGTAGTTGACATCGAGTCACTGTTGGATGATAACATTTTATTCTTGTCGAAGTATTATCTGTGGGCGTATTTACAGTGTCAATCTTAGAACGATAAACAAAAGCGACTGGAAAATAAAGTTCTTATTTTTGATTATTTATTAAACATTGAAAAAGTAAATCTTTTATTCTTCTTTATCATAAAAAATAGACTATAATTTCTTTGTGAAATACTTATACAAAAAAATTATGAAACAAAGTCTTGTTTGAATTTTATTTGCTAATCTAATTCCTAAAACTATAAAATATTGCGATAGTGAAAAATGCTTTGCCACGCGAGTTTGCACAATGTGGAAATTTCATGTCATTTATTTACCTTTTGGGCACAAAGCGAGTTTAACATACAAAAGTTGACTGGACACTGGATAATAAAATCGCTGTAGATTTTATTGACGTTATTATGGGAATATAAAATACTAACCGCGCCCCGCGGTTTCACCAGCGTAACTTCTGATCCGTGGCAACTCCGGGATTAACAGTGACTTATATGTTATTCTGAACCCTTAGCTATATGTATACCAAATTTGATCATAATCAGTTCAGTAGTTTTTGCGTGAAAGAGTAAAAACCTACACACATATATACATCCTCAAAAACTTTCATATTTATAATATTAATAGGATATGAGGACTAGTAGATTTTCACGATAGGTTGTGTTCAAAGGCATTCAATTATCTCATTAATTTATAAGTTGATTGTAATTGATCTGAAAGAAATGAAACTGTATTAAAGGATCCTTTTTAGTGTTCCGTACCTACAGGGTAAAACAGGACTCCGATATCTGTCGGGCTGTGTTTAAAAAACCGTTATAGCTAGAAAACTGAATTTCTTACAAAAATTATGTATTTCTTTTCATAAACTTCTTTTTGTTTACTAGGAAACAGATATAACTAATCACAGAGAAATACATCAATTTTTAAAAATTCTTAAATATTTTTTTTTGTTTACTAGAAAACAGTTTAGCTGTCTAATGTATTTCTATTTGTATTTCTAGTCAATTGCACATAATTAAGCAATTATATATGAATTGTATGTGATACGTTATCTAGTTGCATTGTTAATCGTCAGAACACGAATAAGATACACAGCACAATTGTCACGACTACATTCATGTACGAAAATAAATGACGTGTACACTAATAAGGGTTCAGACGTGCTAATACTCTTAGTATTTAAGGGTCTCTTTGAAAGCATTCTATGCTGAACATCCCCTAACATGCAGAGGGTTCATATTAAATTAATTTACCTTCTGTAGATACGCCCGCTGCACCCTCTCGTGAAATGGGGTATTTGAATCAAATTATTTGTGTTTAGACAGGTAAACAATATTGCAAGTTTTACGTGTATAATTAATTAATATACTATAATACTTTATTGAATGTAATGTGTTTGTTTTAAAGCGTTTTTTTCATCTACACTGATATTATGAAGAAGAAATCTTTGTTTGTTTCTTTGTAATGGTTAAAAAAATAGTAGACCGATTTTATTTTTAAAATTTTGCACCAATTTTTTACCTATAGGCTATATTATTTTATAGGCTATATATATCATGTTTATTCTATATTTTATTTCAAAGGATTTTATTCATCTAGTATTGAATGAACATTCTTTAAAATATTAATACTTTTTTCTTCATTATATTTATTTTATTTTTTATTCAATATATTTTAGTCTAGAGACGATTGTGTACGAATTTGAATCTTATTGGTCTAAAATTTAATGTCTAACTTTTCGTAATCAATGAAAGTTTACCGGTTGAACACGAGAGTAAAAGGAAATCTATTTCATATTAATAATACTCACTATGATATTGTGTTCCTAGATATTTTTAATATCTGTTAGTTATTTTATTACGCTTTCCTGAACGTAATATAACGCAGTCAGTCTCTGTCAACTACACTCTTTTTAAACTTTTATGCAATTTTCTCAGAAGTAATTATCTTGTAAATTTTATTTTTAATTATGAACGGAGTTTACAAATACGTTTTTTAACGTTTTCTATAAGCTATGCTTGTTCACATTTAAATTCAAATGCAGAAAGAATTTAAATTAAGTAAATAATAGTTATTACCACATAGGTAATAACTGTGGTGATAATGGTGGTGGAATTAATGATTTTAAAATTGTGCTAACAATTTTCTTCTAATTAATTTCTTACAGTGATTTAACAGAATTCAAGTCATCAATTCGTGGTATGGTTTATATAAATTTCTATATTTTTAAGACGCTTCAATAACATTTGCCAATGAGAAAATACATATAGAATTTAAATAATTGTCTTCTTATAACTTTTATCAATGATGTAGATACATATAAATACATTTTATCAGACCCTAGTTCTCACACAACATTAGGCGATATTTACTGTTACTATTTATATTACTAAAGGTTATGTTTTACGGCCGTTTTCAATAATGTATGGAAGATTAAGGATAGATTAAATCTCAGATTATATGACATTTGATTGTCATTAATAACAAAGGCTATCCGTCGACATATTGAGATCAAAGTGCAAATAGATAGATTTGCCTGACTCTAGTAAGTAAAACAAGGGATAGATAGAATATTGAAAACGGCCGTCAGTTAAGTGAATGTGTGAGGAACAATAAAGATTTTTATTATAATACGCTCAATATTTAACGTCAGCTGATTGATGTCTCTGAAACGAAAATATTGATGGATTTGGCTTCAACTAGATCGCCTTGTTCTTCGCGCCAATTCACATGCGAATTTTATTTTTATTACCGCAAGTTTCCATGACCTTACCTTCGTGATATAGTACTGTGTCATGCTTTAAATGTCTGTACTAATTTATTGTTATAGTTGTTGGATAATTTTTTTTCACTGCTAGGGTCTTTCATTACGCGTTTTCTATTTTTAAATTTAAAGAAAATTATCTGTGACCGATGTCATCGCAAGTTTTTATTCATTTGAAAAACCTATCGATCCCATTTCGTGTGGAATAATTATATCGTTCAAATATCCATCACAGCTTCTCTGCCTAGTTTGTCCCTTTCTTGGCGTATCATAATCAAACAGAATTTTTATATCTATACGCGAAGATTAGGTCCTTTAAATAAACAAAAAAATGTTTCCACTTTATGATGTGAGGTATGCTTATTTAATTGAAAGCTTCAAGTTGAAATTCATAACGAAAATAGTTATTTAAAACTCCATAGAAAAAATATACATCCATTAGATTTGGAATTCATGGCTTCGAGTTAAATAAAAATTATTGTACAAAAAACGAAAAGTTGTTCGAGTAAATTACTATACTGCATACCAATGTAATACAATGTAAAAATGATTCTAACAGCAAGCGTCCACATGTCAGCATAGTACGCATCGGACGCATCGGATTTCATGAAGTCCGACTGACATGTGGATGCTTGCTTTTAGAGTCATTTGTGCATTGTATTTTTTGTATAGAATGTTACGTAAGTGCGTCCACTGATTCGCATCGGACAAATCCGATATGTGGACACCTAGGATAATAAAATCAGTCAAACGTGAAAGTATAATCATTATATTGTTATAAACTAATAGAGGGGCTATTTATAATTTTGCGAATGTAATAGAAATGTACACTTAATAACAACAAATCACAGCTAGTCATAACGACTATTAGCAAAGGGAGGGTAGATAGGTCGTGACGTCAGTAAGACGTTCGAGCACTAGACGCAATCGGTACTAATGCGCGCAGATGCTGAACGCACCTACTCTTTTATGGGGCTTTGATAACAGCTAACAACTAACTAACCAAAGTTGACATACAGAATTTGTCCAAACATAAAATCTTAAAATTTTACCGACAATATTATCATGTTAAGCTCTTAGATGTTTTTAGTGCACAAAACATTAAATTGTAAGATGTACTGAATTTATTCATCAAAGGGAATACGATCTTAGAGTTGCAATATGACGATACCGCTGCGTTTTATTAATTTATTAGTTTCAATAAACCGATTACAGCCCCGCTAATTGATCTCCACTTCCTAGACTATACAGGAATACCAAATTGGAGTACACTTCATAACATTTTATATTACAATTTGAAAGAACTATTCCACGATTGATATTGTGTCTCGAGGACTGGTTAAGCGGATAAGAATTACTTCAATGAATTAAATACTCGTTTCACTATAAAGGATGATAGCCCATTGTATCCATCCCGAGCATTGTATTCTGATTGTATTCTTCATATAAAATAGGTTCGTTCACTACGTCAATTAGGTACGTAATGTCAATAGATTGCTTCGCGCGCTAGGCTTCAACGATCCCAATACGCGATTCACACAGAGAGCGGGCACGAGTTGGGCGCGAAAAATGTCAGGAGCATGTCGGGTCTTTCTTTTTATTTGAAAGACTAAAGTCTTTCATATGTGCGCGCACGCGCAACCCGCACACGCTTTCGATGCACGCGCCTGCGCTCTGTATGAGTCGCACAGTAATTCAGAGTTGAAGCAATGAGCTTATAACTTTTAGAATAAGAAATTGTCTCAGAGTCAAGATAGCCGGCCGATTGTATATTTGTATATCTGCATGTAGGCTCGATTTAGTACTAAAGAAAATGTTGAGGTAGAAGATGAACGAAATCGGTGAGGGTTACAAAGATAAGGGGGGTCAAATAGATTTATGCATGAATAAATATGCTATAAAAATAGTTTAGGTTCAGACAAATCTTGAGTACAAAAATAAGGTAAATCGATGTGGGTGAGGATTACGTTAATAGGGGAGGTGATAGTCGATTTTCATATGAATATAGCCGAGTGTAGTATCAAATTCAAGGTATTGATATATATTACAACGCAAGGTCTAGCTCGGAGCGAGCCGTTAGTTGTTAGTAAATACTAAAGAAGAGGTTGAGCTAATGGGTTGGACATGTTTTCGCGGGAAATGTGTAAGCGGATTTGCTTCAAGAAATGTAGTATTATGTTATTCTTTGAATGTAGATTTCCTAGAACTTAAATTCTATTTCTAGTTTCTTGTTATCTTTAATAGTTAAGAAAGTAGGTGAAGTAACTATAACAACCGAAAACTTGCAGGAAAACATTTAAGGTGCATCAGTTGAGGAAAAGAGGGGTATTATAAGTTTAAAACAGGTACATATTTGTATCAGTTATATTAAGGTTCAAATGCTGTTTGGATTTACCCGGCGACGCGTTAGAATACTTGTGTACCAACCCATTTCTACCCGTCGGTGTCGTAAGAGGCAACAGATAATAATTCTGCTGCATCAAATAGAGAGAATGGCACAATTATACAATACTCGGCGTGACTTGGGTTTTCACCCCAATTGAAATATAACCTCTTTCGAAAGGATTTAAATAAAAAAAGTGGCTTTCCGCCCGCAGCTTCGCACGCATGGACTACTATCCTATCTTTCAAGTTGGATCAACCTGCACCGGTGTATAAAATTTGTTAAAATCGGTTAAGTACTTTAGAAGTCCACACGTAATTTACATATATTAAGATATCACACCTTTGGTCAAAAATGTTAAGAAGATTTATGAATAATACAATAAATGAATATCTTTTTTTTTAATTAAATACCTACGTACATAATTGAAAAGAACACTTTTATTCAAGTAACACTGAAAATCTCACCAATTATTGTTTATCATTAAAAATTAACAGTTCATTTGAAAATAAATATTAGTATACAGCTCAGTTTGAGAGATCCTTGCATAGAGTTTACATCGTGAAATGGCTATTTGGGTCCTTATTAACATGCTGCATTAATTTCCAAAGAGAAACTTTTAATGAGAAATTTGCTGTGTAAATATTGTAGCAGTGTTTATATTACACACTGTATCATGTAAATTGCAGAATTTTGTTCAACGAATCGATTTTTTAGGAACAAAAATAATATTAATGAACGGATTGTATCTTTGTAATAACTTTTGAGGAAATTAATGATTTATATCAATACATTTGTATTTGATTTTCAAATTGAATCGAATGTATTATTAGGACCACGTTCCGAGACACTAATGACATCTAGTTAAAAACAAATTTACTACCATAAGGAAATGGTGTGAGTATGTGTTGTAGATCATTATCGAAGTAGTCAAATGTTTCTTATGAAGTATTTCCGCGAATTTTCATATTGCAAAATTATAGTAATGCGAATTTTTCTTCTTATTATAACTCGTATTAAAGATGGACATGTTATGGTAAGATTTGTCTATAATTAGGAAATGAAGGTTGAATCTTAAATACTGGCTTGTGATTGTTTTATTATTAAAAAGGTACTAGAAATTAGCCTGCACTGACATCTAGCGACAAATTATAATTATGATCTCACCTTAGACATTTATTTTCTGTCATGAATATTGAAACTTCATATTTGTTTTCATGAAAACCGAGAGATGGCGCAATAATTGATAAGTTTTCATTAAATTTATTTCTAAAGTAATTGTTTATAGAATTTTCTGCTGATACTAATGCTGTGTTGTCGCACATATTGAAAAATAAATTCTCAGTATAAATCGATCAATTAATTTTCGTCTTGCAAAAGTTATATCGGTAATAGATGGAAAGTAAATTGAAAATGGAAATCTAAAGATTTTTCACACACTTCGTCGATTGACTGACCGCAGCCCATGAACATCTACAACGTCAAAGTGTCGCAGATGCCTTGCCGGCTTAAAGGAAGAGGAGGAGATGAGGAGACGATTAATGATGTGGAATTTGGGAGAAAAGTAGAATAGGATCTTCTACTGGAGGGGTGGTAATTTCACCGGTCCGAGCTTGGCCAAATCGTGCAATGTTCGGTTCTCCCATTTTTATTACTGAAGATGTTATGCTGCAGAATTACTCTCTGTCGCCTCTTACTAAACAGGTAGAAATAGGTTAGCGCCACATGTATTCTAACTCGTCACCACACGGTCCAACATTCTTATCTAAGTAGGTGAAATTTATTCATTTAATGTGTTTTATAAATTTCAAGAGACATTATTATCTTAATTGGGTTAAGAAAAGAGCTCTCGTCCTATATTATCGCATCGTGAAGTGTTTACAAAGCTTTGTGCTTTCGTGGACATAATCCTGTAAATATATTGTTTTTCCTAATATTTGTAGAAAATTAAACATCTCGATTTTTTTATAGCGAAACATAGCTTCCAATTGTTTTATTGGATTTTTATAGCATATTATTAAAATATCTATAGACAAACAAATTAAAAAAATATATTATGTACTGGGGTCCTGGTCCTAGAGTTACACATATGCTACCATTAAATTTTTACAATAATTTTTTACAATGAAAAAATTATGATTTAATTATTATTGCACAACCTCTTGGAAGATGGTTTATTTTATGTTTACTCAATTGCGTTTGTAAGGATTAAAGATATTCTTAATAATATTGATTGATTGATCTCTTTCTTCGGCAGTAGATGTATTCAAAACACTTGGACATATGTATTCAAATTGATTTGATTTTTTTCATTGATTCAGACCTTTTGCAATTCTTAAATTTATATCTGCTCACGTTCCACAAGCAAATTGGTTTATTATGAACTACAGCATCTTTAGCTATGTGATAAATTAATATAGTGATATAAGATAAATGCCTCATCTTATGTCACTATATTAATTTAAAAGATTTAATAAAATATAAAGGGTGTAAATAAATAACATTATTAAATATCATCATAATATCAATAAATGTGAAGATATATTTCTTCTTCACTGAGGCTTAGTGTGGGGAAAGTAGAACATTCTCAAGGCAGATCGGTTTGAGTGTGTAAAGTTTTTCTTTGTATCATACTTAACAATGCTTTGCAACATTGAAATCAATATTTTATAGGTGCAGAGACGACAAGGATATAATGCGTGGCAATCAGTGTCAACATATTTTTTCTATTGGAAAACAGTATCTTTCAGTTGTATTTTCCAACCGATCACGAAACCGTAAAAATATAAGATGCTTTCCCTCCATTTTCTAGAACTAATTAATTATATAGTCAGTTAATAAAATGTCATCAGACATTAAAAGACTTCAAGGTTTAAAGCGACCTTCGCTCCCACTCGAACCTTTCATCGAGGTCAACGTCCTCGTCAATACTAATACAGAACTATTCAATAAATATTCAATTTAGATTTCAATAAAACCAATGGAATAATTATAATTTTATTCTATATAGAAGTATAAAATAAACACCGACTTCAACTTGTAACATTGACAAATGCAAAACATTACGCAGCCTAACTGAGCTCTACGGTTTATAGTATAGAGTTCGGTTTAAAGTATTGTTTACTATTAGAAGGTGACTTGTTTCTTTTCCCGCTCGGCGCGGATGGTCACCTTGGAGGCAGCGACGGTGGTATCACTGGAGTCGGCGTCGGCGACGAGGGCCCGGAGGCGGGCGGCCCTCTTTTCCCTGGCGGCGGTCCTTTCACTCAGCTCTGTCATCTCATCCTCGAGATCCGACAAGCGGGCCCTTGTCGCTCTTGCCCTTTGAGCCGCCGCTGTCTCGTCATCGATGTCCTTGATCGCTGTCCACTTCGTAAGAGCGTTTTCTTCGTTTAATCTCCTTGAAATGCGCTTCTCTGTGCGTTCCTCGTTTTCCTTCAATGCCCTGCGAGCGCTGGATACCTCCGAGTGTCCCAGACCCACGCTCTCGAGGATCTTGTCGGAAATCTTCATGCGGTTCTCAATGTTAGCGACGCTATTTTCGAAGTCAATGTCGTCAGAGAAACGAGATACCTTCTTGCTGGCGCGTAGGCGTTTGAGTGATTCCGAAATCTGAAATAACAAAGGTCTCGTCAATAAAACTACATTTGTAATTACAAGAAAAGGATCAAAGAGACAGCTACGTGCGTACGTTACATACATATGATTTATCTTGTCGTTTTACGGACTTACGAAACATTTATTAATCTATAAATAATTCTGGTATCTTGTATATAAGCACATTTTTCATGCGCACCACATTGCGAATTTTAAATATTTTTATGCTGATGTAGAATAGATATAAAGTTCTGTTATTATGTATGTTATATATGTAACGTTTCGTGGTATAGGTAATTAATAGATGCATACTTAATCAACTTAAATTAATCTAACATTTATAAAGCACGACTGGTGTCTTTGTAACATCCGAACATTGCATAAAATAATTTCCATTTCTATAACACTTCCCACGATTAGTTAGCGAGTATACGATTTCTAAACAAAAGATCGATCCCTGCATTTGCTTATAAACATGTAACACGGTAAGCTCGATATTATGACAATACTGATTGCAAACATTACGTAACTTGGAATACCGTAACACTATTCGCTCCTTTAATCTATTTCTGTTTCTTGCTGACACGGGCGACATGTAGGTAACGGTGTCTTGCGTTTGATAGTTAATTTTATCGTCCAATTGTTAAAGATCAACTGGTGCGATCGTGTCACATAAAAGTGCGCATCAATCACGGGAAAGAATCCAGATTACATTGTGTGTGGTTGGAGTTGATTAAGGGTAACTGGCCAGTTATATTTATTTGCTGAGCTAGGGAATGTTTTTGTTAGTAGGATTGGAATGTTTGTATTTTCAATCAATGGAAGCAATAGTCATGTATGGTAGATTGCGCTCTGCGTAGTTTTTTTTTACGTTATAAATCACATTGTTCATTGATCATAGTTAATGATAGTAAAATTTTAAGTCTTTGTTGCTTAACTTAATAATGTTATATATTTGCAGTAAAGCTCCTAGAAAGGAGTGGGATTTTATAAAAGATGAAGCATCTGATTGTGTAAAGCTAGGACTCAATTTAAATATTTTTCATTGCATTTGTATAAAGTATTCACTACATAAAAGTCCTCTAGTATTTTTTCGCGTTGCTCAGATCAAGTTGACGTGGTCGTCAATTTACTTTGCAGGTTAGATTTATAAGGAATCTTCCTTAGAGGGCTATGAAAATCGAGGAGGACATGAAATCATAAGGTTTCCATGTTGCTATTTAGCTGCGAGACGGGTCGTTGAACTTCCGGATGGCTTTTGAATTTTTAAAAATAACCGTCGGTCCATTTTAAAATGTGAAATATCAATGTCCGTTTTATTCCCCGTCCAAATAATATAGAAAACAATAAATTGTATTTCTCTATAAAACAAAACTCGTAGATTCAAAGCTTATATTTATATAATAAAATTTAATATTTTTTATCTAAACTTAACTAGTGGCTCGCTCCCACCTAGCGTGTAATGTATTAATCAAGACCTTTCATTTGAAACCACACTTATACTCTACTATACTCATATGAAATATCTATAAAATTAAATAAGATCGGATAAACAATACTAAAATTATTGTCGTACAAAGTTTTTCAAACTCATATATATAAAACGAACAAACATACAATCTCCCGGTCATCTGGACTCTGAGTTCTCATTATATTTTAGAACATGTAGAAATTTTATTATTTAATCTAGTAACGGAAAAGCATTGCGCCCGAAAGGTGAAACTTGATATGAAAATCTCGAACAAAGGAGTTTTTATTTTAACAAAATGTCGAATTTTAGCCCGATTCATATTATTAGATTGAATGGTTCTGAGATTTGCAATTTTCCCACACAAAAGCCCATTTTGACGAGGGACACGAGAAACATTGAAAATAGATTGGTCGCTTTACTATATGTACAAAAATGTTTCTTTTAATATAAATCGCATATTTTTACCCACAACCTTTTCTAAACAACAATAATAAACGTAATTTAGTTAAAATAAACCATGACTTCTCAAATGTCTTTGTATGTTAGTATGACTTTGTTTTAATTTCATATTATATGACAAAATGGCACTGGTTACAAATTTTACGATGATTACATCGAAATTATAATTTTATTTTATATTTTCCTCTACATCACGTTGTTAATTATGAATTTAATGTGTAATTTAAATAAGTTTTTATGACGGGTAACAAGGAAGTTTGTTGTATAACTATTATAAACTGAAGGCGTGCCCCGCGGGTAGAACTTACGTTCATTTCAGGTTCACGAGTAAGTTCTTGATTGTATGATTTATACACGTTAAAATGTATAACGTTTAATGCTAGTTTAGAGCTAATATACTTTACATTAAAGGTTCTTGACTGATGGGTTTAACAAACTTAGAGGAATATAATAATAGGGTTGTCGGCGTGTTTGAAATAATTTTAATCCAATATTCTTTATACAAGACAATATGAAATATAGTTGATTTAACGATAAGTGAGCCATCGTATAATTAGTTGTTTTGGGGCGGTTTTTACTCACTGTCCTTCATCAGTGGGAGTGAGACTCCTAACAAGGACCTCCGAACTGGGCCTGTCGGTCTACACCAATTTAAAAACAGTGAGTAAAAACCGTTCCAATACAACTGAAATATAGTTATTAGTATATATTGTCGCTTTTGTATGCTATAAGTAGTATTTTTATATTTGTTAAAAATAACTATTTGATTTTCTTACCCGGGACAATAACTATTTATACATTTGTTAATGCATAAAAACGTATAGTATAGTAAGTTATTATTCAGTCATCATCATATTGTAAAAAATTAGTTTCATAATGCGTTCGTACTATTCATAGTATGTTAAATCCGTTTCACTGATCATTTCTTAAAGGACAAGTAATAGCAGCAGGTAAAGGCAGCTTTTTGTGCTCTCACAGACCGTATTTTTTTCAAGTCTCTACACGAGGGATCTTACCTAGCACCTCTCGGTTGCTCCTTAACACTATCAGGCTTACCACTGAATCAAAGTAGCGGTAAAAGTAAAGAGGTTATATATATATTATATATTACTTATTAGTACCTTGTTATTCTATCCCTGTATTTCTAAAGGAATTCAAGCGAATACACCCAGGATTTAATGTTATTTTGAGATCTTTTGAATGCTTTCTCACATCTAAATCTATATAAAGTAATATAATTATAAAGATAAAAAATCTTATATTATACTAAATTAATATAAGCTGTATTTTATTATTAAATAAACTCATAAATAACACACATCCAAGAAGAGACGCGGTCCATTGAATGTCAAATATACTACAAAGTCCTTCGTGTAAGTTATCATTTAATTACACATTTGTTATTGAGAAGCATGGAACAAAGTCAATGTTCAAAACTTTGTATCTACACATCGCATTCAATCGCACCTCCACCAAACGAACCGGTCCATCATAATCACAATTACTAATTAATCAAAATGATCCGCTCGAGCCTTTATCGTGTAAAACAAAGGGAGAACAATATATCGTTACCATTAAAACCATCAATCGCGTTTCACATACACCACAAATTAGTGTCGCTGTAACAAAACTAGCCCCCATTAATTACTATATGTGTTTCGGATACATTCAGCGGTATAGCCGTGCTGATTCAAAGGATAAAGGTCATAGCTCATTGTACCGACCCTGCACCCGGTCGCCCAGCCACCCACCTAGCTTCGCGCGGTTTGCATTCTTTATATGAAATTATACGGACATACATTTGCTTCATCAACTTTCTAATCCACAGATCACGTCGCTCGCAAGACGCTATTATAATAAGGTGGTTTCGATGTAATGAGATACGACCTTAACACTCGTGCTGAATCAAAAGGATTAATTGAAATTGGCATTACATTCGGTCATTCGGCTATTTATGGTGTCTTTCACATCACGTCTATTTTCGTAATGAAATTAAGCAGGCATTAATCATCAGCCCTTTTAAGAGATGAACAAAACCGCCTACATATTAGCTGCAAATAGTTGCAAGTAGTTGTACAAGATCAGATAAACTTAATAGCTTCATAATGAATGTCCCTTTTGTAATAAGAAATTATAAAAAATGCAAGGGCAGAAAATACAGTATGTTTTAAATCACTCGATACTATAAAATATTCTGTAAGTAAATTCGAATATCCGATAACAAAACGCAGATAAATGTTATTAAATATTACTGGAAAGGTTTTGAGTGTTCGCACTTCACTTTTATCGGATTAAACGAACATAAACTTCATACATATTGTTCGTAATTTTTATTGTATGAAACATAATTGTTCTGTTGATGAACATGTTCAGACCGGGTTTTAATAGAATTACACTTACAACTGATTGCATAATAGGTACTCCATCAACGGATGGAGCGACACAAATGTGCAATCACTGCGTGTGATGTTATTATTTAAATGTTGTGTGCAGCAGGTAACATTATTTAAATTAATTGAGTTTTTCTTAAAGACCTCGATTTGCGAATATTCACTGTGACGCGGTAGCAAAACTTATTAATAAAAATATGAATTCACGTAGAATTCGCTGCCAAATAAAGGTTCATTATTTTAGTCTAAAGTGATTCATAGTTTAACAATTTAGGCCCTAAATTAATTATCGGAAAATATCATTGATGTTATAATACATATTACTTTATTTAGTTAAAAATACTACAACAAAATAATAAATACAGAATCTTATAAAGAAAAATATATTTCTACTCCGATGTTGTTTAAACTTTGTGCTTATTAAAACAATTTTCTCAACCTCTTTGTGGGTAGAAAAATGCAAAGGAAACATTTTGCGATTTAATTAATAAGTCACTATTTTCAGGAACGATATCCACGCGATTATAGTATCTTCAGTAAAACGTTACACATTTTAATAAACAAGTTAACGAGGTGAAAAATATCAATCGATCATACCAATTATGCAAAATATATTCTGTGGCTTTAACATGTGCATTTCAAAAGGGGAATATCATACGAAGGATTTGGAAGCTATTACCCAAAAGTCGTTCCTACAGTCGCCAATTAATACTCGTTGCAATCATCCTGGATTTATTCCTTTGAAAGCACCCCTCAACAAACTACACATCGGGATGTTACAGACCAAATAAAACAATATTTGCATGTGCTGTGTGCGCATTGCCGACGCGAGCTCTCTATGATTCAGTTTTGTGATTTAATATCGGTACATCAGATATGGTTCAGTGGTCATGTTTAAATTAACAAAGGCATATTGGTGTATCAAAACAGAGCCATCCTGTTTGGACGCAGGAAATACCTCGGGCTATGCGCTGGTTCTCTTTAATTTAAATAATATTGAATCTCGATGCGGCCGTCGCAAATACACCGCTTTTACCGAATATCGATTTAAATACACTTGTAAACTTTGTAATGTAATGGGTCTGTACAAATTGATACTAGCTTTTAAAATGTAATCTCGTTTGGTAATTAATGGTTTTGGTTACCAACAACATATGATTTTCGTTAGCGAAACATCGGGAATTAGACGTATTTACTGTTGCCATTTATTCATGATTGAAAATGGAATTGTTATTAAGTGGATTTAAAATTGGCAATATGATAAACGGAAACATAGGCTCTGCACAATGTCATCTATTGTTTATAAAGATCAGTATGTACTTTTAATCTTTCCTTGCCATGTGGTGTTATGGTTTTTTAAGGAAATGGTGTAGTCTAAGGATAAAGACGTTGCACAGAACCGCCCAGAAGAGGGGGCGCCCAAGCGGGGGCTGTGGGGAGAGAACGGACCGAATCTCAGTCAAGAAATGTCCACATTATTAGTTGGTGTTTCGGGACACGTTAATCAAGGCTGACGTAATTGTGCTTGTGAAAATTATAATGGTATATAACGTTATTCGTTATTCGTTATAAGAAACGGCGTTGTATATGCATACAATTGAAATGAATTTCCATGAAAGTTATATATTCTTTTTTAACAAATAATATAATGATGTGTTTAAAAACTTTATATTTATTTTCATTTAAAGTCACATATCAAGTTGGCTTGAATAAATGGGTACATCATCATTATAATCATTTACTGACTGAACTGAGGTCTCAGAGTCAATGTATGTTTATGCGATTTTGAAAGTGAACATATGTATACATTTCTAAATACTACCCTTCCTACGGAATCGATTACATAATTTTTATACACCTGAATAATTCGGCCAGTATCTTAATTTGTCGGCTTTTACATAAAAATCAGTGGTGTACAATCACCCTATTATGTTTTCTTAATACATTTTGGTAATAGTATAGTTACAAATATGTATATTGTGTCTCATTCTCACTCGTGTCTTCACGTTTCTACTTATACTTTAATAGTGGAGTTAACTATTGTATACGTAACTCATGGTTTGGGTACCGTAATGAACAAGACTCCGCTAATTTGTAAATGTTAGCTCAGGCAGGACACAAGAGGGGCTGCAAATTTATATTATTTGTCATGTAATTCGAGAAGTTTCCATTGAAGTTATGTGTAATCTAAATTGTTGCATATTATTCGTCTATCTTACATCTAAACAAAGTAAAAATTACTAAACGCTACACTTTTCTAAAAATTACGTCTTTTTAAACTATTAAAACTATTATTACAGATATTAAAATGGTTTAAAAGATAGTTTACTAAATAAATTAATCATATGATTGTATTTTACGCATTGTCTTTGATATGAAAAAGCTTCTTAAAAATAATAAAGATTATTCCAATAGATATATTATGTATAGCTATGATAAAATTCTAATTAAAACGTAGTATAGTGGAACTGCCAACGACGTAAATAGAAGTAAATAAACAAGAATTTATGACTAATTAAAAGCTTGTTATACAATAACGTTCATAGCAATTAGAGCATTAATTAGTTTTTTTTTAATTTAGCAAATTTCACTTATTTTTAAATATTTTTTTTACATTTAGATACATGTTGTTTTTAGGGATTTGATATTGATAATAATTTAAAGATTATCAGAAATAATGGGAATGGAACAATCTAGAAAATCTTTTACTCATCAGTCACGTAAATGGTAGAAGAGGTAGTGATAGGATGATTACAAGATGGACAGAAGCTATTGAATCACCCAGGATAAGCTCTAGGACTCTCTACGCAAGGCAGAAAACCAGCCTGGATAAAGAGCCTTAATCCAAAAAATCCAAACATTTGGTGGTCACGACTCTCAGTCAAGAGGTTACGACTAGGAAGAAGGAAGACTAGGATTCTAATAATAATAGCTCCCCTGATCGATTCGGCCATGGTGGCCAATCTCAACGGAGACTAACCAGCTGCACAGGAGATATTATATTGCACAAGTGTACTCTCTATTTCTTTTACTCTCAGAGAAAACTTAGGATTCTAGGAAGTACTAAAATATTTCATTCATTCATTGGTTTCGAATGTCAATCATTTTCCTTAAAAATAACAGCGTGTAATCCGATTATATCATAAAAATTCACGTCAACAATTTTAGTATTTCCTTTCTGAGGGAATAGACAAGCTCGCTGGAAATTTTAAAAGCGACTTCTCAGACCCGTCATTCAGCTATTTGAAGATAGAGTGCTGCCTAAATCTGACGGTCCGTTAATTTGATGGAGAAGTGATAATTAGCGAATCGATAGCTCTTCTGATATTTCATGAAATTGAGTTGTTTATTCCGAAGGGCTTTTCGAGTTCACGGAAGAGCTTAATTGAAATATATAAGTGTTTACAATATTCACTTTGAATTATTCCCCGATGATTGGGATATTCGTTCTTGAAAGTATTGCCTCGGTTTTGCTATTTTAATTTGATTTTTCACTTGAATAGTTTCACTCGGTATTTATGAAATAGAAGACGTTATTAAATATTGAGGAACTCGTAAAATGTCTGTAGTATACTGATAACGTTTCATTTATTTCATCAAAGAATATTGGAAAACGTGCAGCTTCTATCTACGCTAATAGGAGTGCATTTTAAGGAACGCAAGTTTTATATTTATACATACTTTTCTGAACAATGTTTAACAGAGCTACGTTACAAAAATGTTTCCAAGAGACCTTTTAACATCAATGTATATATCGAGAATTAAAAGAGAAAAACGAGGTAACTTTGTTTGTTTGTTTGTAATGAATAGGCTCAAAACTACTGGACCGATTAAAAAATTCTTTCACCATTTAGAAGCTACATTATCCACACGTAATATTTTATTTTGGAAAAATTAAATTAGTATAATAAATAAAAATGAATCTTTATTTCTCTTGCTCTTTGCATTAGGCATGAAACATGAACGGCATGAACGGATGAAACCATTTCGCAAATTCTTTTTTATTGTGTAAATTATTCTCGAAAGTATATTGACATGAAAAATAAAAAAACAAACTGACAAATTTGATGGCATCGGAAGCAAGGGCGGAATGCAATAAAAATAGCTTACATCATCACTCAGTTCGTCATCATCAAAGGCAGCTGAGAGCGGTTTGCCGCGTTGCGTGCGCGCACCCCTGGAGTCGAAGAGATCCTCAGCTACAGCCGGTGCTTCGATGTCGTCCAGGGCGCTCCTGATGCGGTTCTCCACGTCGGACCTGACGCGGTCCTTCTCGGGCTCGCGGGGCGCGGGCACCTTGCCGTCCAAGCGGTCCAGCACTGGGCGGTAGTAGCTCTCCCCCTTGTTGTAGTTGCAATCGTAGACGCGTGTGCGCCGCGTTCTTCCGAGACGACTCATTCTTAACCTGTATAGAAGACTAGGTTAATCTTAATTGTACTGTATTAATAGTAGGTTATATGGAGAAATATGCTGTGAATATATGGCAATACGTCATGAATTGAAAAATTATAACGATGTTTACTTTATTTTCCATGAATAGTTATTGGTAATGGAAAGCATGACAGTTTACGTAGGACAGAGAATTTAGGAGGTAATGTTAGAAGTGGTAGATATTTATTAAAAAATCAATCTTTGAAATCTTTGGAATTACCTGTGTTTAACGCAAAAACAGTGATTCTTATCAAATATGTATATTTAGTAGTATTTTTCTCTCAAAAGAATGGTATTTATTGACTGTAAAACCTTTGTATCTTAAAGAGTGTTGCTACCACAAAGTTCAACAAAAATAACAAAACGCGCTACAATTGAATAACTCTTGAAACTTTAATATCTGGGAGACAAGGCACAATTGCGCCCACCTGCATATTTTTGAAGAGCGAAGCGAATAGATGCACTTTACGAAATCTGGGTCATACGCAAAATTAACTCAGCTTTCATATGCTTTGTCTCTCATTTTCTTTAATATAAAAGATTAATGTAAATAAACATTTATCTACCATTGTAATTTTTCATCTGGGAAACGATTCAATTATTTTCTCGTTATATTTTTATTACTAAACAGAACGTTCGTATACACTGCAACTAGCTTCGCAATACGGCTTTTTAATGGAATTTTTTAAATGAACTTTAAATAAAATTGTCTGGTTTTGACCGATAATTTATTGTTCATAAAGTTGTTTGTATAGTTTTGAAGATTATTCCGCAGCTTCATGTTGGATAACATCGGAAAAATAATTAAAACGATCTGTTTTCTGTATCCCGTACTGACGTGTATGTTATTACATTCTTTAACTTCAATATTTTCTATTCTGTTCGGCAGTCCAATTTCGTAGTTCTACACAAATTGAGATTGGTTTTGAATGCAATTTTTTAACAGCTTTACGTCAAACGTCAAGGTATAAAGCTCCCAATGAACATTTGTATTTTATTTTTAATAGTTTCAAAACGAAACCGAACCGCCGCTCTGTAATCGAAAACTTCATAAATGTAATGACTTTTTATTTAAATAAAGCTTGATTGTATGTTAAATAAACATTGAAATAAATAAAAGTAAATATAGCAGATTGAAATTTTTGTTTATGTTACGTAATATAAAATCCTCAAAGTAATTTTTACTATAAATTATTTTAGCCCAGGAATACTTTTTAAAGCATTTTAACGAGAATCGTAAACTGATGTTTTTGTAACAATAAAAGTGTGATCACATGACAGCGGCGTGTGGCACACATAACGTTATGTTTTAATGTATAATAATCTCGCACGGTGTTTTAAACTTTTGAATATTAACACGCATGTTAATATTCTTACGGAAACGACGCCTACATGCGATAAACTGTTTCTGGCATCAAATTTTTTGAATGGAATTCGTTATTATGAATGAAACCCACTGTATACATACTATCAACACTATATAAATAATTCGGAAACCGCAGCGTTATTAAAAACATTACGTAAATGTCTTTCAACATACGATGGATCATTTCTCTTGATATTCATTTTCAAGCACTGGCGCGTGCGACGAACATTGGTACAATTTCAAAATAGATATCGCAAACATTCGATATGGGGATATTTTTAGTAGCGAAACCCGGTTTCTGTCCGAACTCTAGTATTGTTATAAGTAATTGAATGTTTAGCGGTAAACTAATGTAAATATAGATTTTATCACTGGCCGCGCATAACATAGCAGGAATATGTTGTGCTAGTTTTGGAAAAGAGTAAAATTGGAGCGTATTAACAGATAAAATTGGAATAAACATCGCACAGCGTTAATTAGGAGGAGAATTCGCAATGATATCGATAAATAAAAATATTGGGACTAACCTGGAGCGTGTATTATCGTCGAGAAGGAAGATGGGACTGAGTGTTCGGGCGGAGAGGATGCTCGGAGCGGCGTGGGCGATACTATGTTTAAACGTGAGCAACACAGAAATATACTGACTTTTGTTTCAAATGATTTCCTACACGAAAATCTGAAGCGCGTACGCCTGCGTCATCGATTTCCGAAATCGCACTTCATAAATTCGTCTTGTTGTTTTGGATTCTTATTATTGTGTTGATGTGTTGTATGAATATTATATACTCAACAAAATATAAAACATGTGTATTAACCCATTTAAGATAATTTATATTTTTGAAAGAGAATAATAATTGATACTTCTTCGTGAGTTACTAATTCAATTTTAATTGTATTGTAAAGTAATCAGTAATCTTTTCTTATATTATAAATGCGAAAGTAGCCCTATGAGTCTGTCTTTCTGCCTGTCTGTCTGTCTCTTCTTCACTCCTTAAACACAGATCCGATTTGGATGAAAAATTGTACAAAGATTGTTTGAAACCCGAGAAAAGACATAAATAGATAGGTTTTAACCTAGAAATTCCTCGGGAATCGGGAATATACGCGTCTGAAAAAGTAGGCTAAAGCTAGTAGTTAATTAATAATGGATAAGTAGAATGTTACCCTAATAAAAAACATATCAATACATTTCTGAAGACAACTTTTAAAAAGAAATTTCCATAAATTAATCCATATTAATAAAGTGCACAAACATTGCCCTGAAATTTCTGAAAAATTGATTAATAAGAAATGAAAATAAAACGTAAACTATGAAAATACGATGTAGATTTGATGACAACGATATATCACAAAAAATGTTTATCAACCGTTGTTTACCAACCAGGAAAGAAATTGTTACTGCAAGCTCGTTAACCCATTTTTTCAAAGGCACTAAGCACATTTATTTTGGAATTTCTGAAATACTATATACAATACCGCAACCGTAGTTAAATTCACATACAGCCTACAAATGAATAACGGTTGACCTGATTTCTATAGAATCCGCGCTAGCTACATAAACATTTTAACAATGTAGTATGGCCTCAGAATGTTCTAGAAAATAGAGAACTATAATGCGACGCGGAAGTTTTAGAGTACGCATCCTTTCACGGAGAAAATAGTGACAAACTTATAAAGGTGGCGGATTATTCGCTCCGTGAATAAAGATTTCAATAAAATAGGGTCGCAAGTAACTACCTACTTCAAAATATTGTATTCATCCTTTATAATTTGACTTTCATTTATAAATTAAACTCAATTATACACATTTTATTGTAACAATTTCTAACTTCAGCACATAAATTCATGTATATGAATCCGGAGGCCATCATAATTTCGCTCATAATGAATAACCAAAATTGCTCTGAATCGTCAGTATAAATAACGGTCATTCATAAGCTTTCTTGTTGGATGTTAACAGGCACCAGTATTTTTTAACATACATTGCATTTCGAAAATACCCGCGTACTTATTTTGAGAAATTGATTTGGTGTCAAATGACATCAACAGCCTTCAGTGCATTACCATCGTGAATAGCACAATTTTTTACGGTAATTTTGTTAGCATATAACATAAGCATAAATTGTAATATATCATTGCATTGCAGAATCTTGTTCACAATTTCTGCGTTGAAAATCTCTTAACCTGTTGAATATGCTAACGGGCTATTACTAACAAGTCTAATTCAAAATTCGTCTCAAGATGACTCAGAACAAGCAGGGACACATTAATTATAAACTTAGGATTCAGTTCAGGATTCAACTTTGCACTAAGATGCTCATTACCAAAGCAGAGACAGTTTGTAGCTGCTAATACCAATTCTATTATAAGACACTGTGTAACTTTGTAAGAACTTAATACTCGAAATACTAGCCTTTGAGCTGTGGCAAAGTTTCGTAGCAAATGGCAAAAAGGAACACTTATCATAATTAATTAACATGTCTGACTTGTATGGAGATGTTGTCAACTAAAATGTGACTAGATTTATTTAATACTAGCTATCCGCCCGCGGCTTCGCCCGCGTGGACTACAAAATTCTGTACATTGTGAATTTTCGAAGTAGAAGTGATGTGACAATTTTTACGATTTAGAAACATACGTTTGTAAATATATCTCGTCAATCCCTTTAATAAACGTTTATTTTCTTTAAAAAGAACTATCCAATAATTATGATTTAATAACTCATATTTTTAAAGTCCGAAGTATATCCTAAATTAAATATAAAAAAGTGTCACTGTTCATGTTTGTATAATTCTAATAATTCTATTTAAAAATTTTTGCAAAATATTTA
>LQNK01000863.1:292134-313707 GCA_001586405.1 Phoebis sennae
ATTCTAAAAATCATTGTTTTGAGTTTAGAATCATAAACGTAACACGAAACACTAATTTTTTCTTGAAAATATTAAATGTACAGACACGGCTAGTCTACGATTTTATTATATGTATAGATACTTGAAACGTGTACAGTTACAGTTCAGTAAAAGTTTCTTACATCTAACTCATCGCTAAGGATTAGGCACGAGTAACAGACAAAAAATACAAAACTTCCTCCAATAAAACTCTGAAAACAAAAGAGGCATAAGGCACAAGTTAAATTACCATAAGAATAGCATTTTTAAAGACTCCCAAATTGGGTCCCTCGGTCGACCAGGAAATAGGCCACACTAGGCGCAATCCTGTATAGGTCTATCGTGGCCCGTACTTAGTATTCCCACCACAGGCCTCATCAGATAGGAATACTTGTCGGTTTGACTTTTCAGAAAGCAGGCCGTGGGATCCTAGCTTTAGCTGCCAAAGAATATGTCACAATCAGGGTTTAAATTATTGCACAGGCGTACATTCTATATACAGGGTTGTTATGTGAAACATTTTTTCTAGAGTACGATATATTAATATACATATTTAAATAATACCAAAGATGTGTTTGCTCTTTATATCGAAATAGTAAAGCCAGTTTTGTATGAATGGAATGTACGGTGAAATTTCCGACAAACTTAAGATTCATTGCGGCCTGCCTCCGTGCTTATTATGCTAATGTTCTATATGCTACTTTCTAGATTACCAATTTAGTTTATTTCACAATTAATCAATTACGACACTTCTAATATGTATTATTGAATATCTGCTGTCTGTCTCCCAGTGAAGTTGCAGCCTTTGATTGATAAAATAATTTTTGAAATCTAGCCAGAACTAACATAATGTTTTTAAGACTAGTTATTTAGATTATAAAAGAAATATGTCAGTTCTTTTATATTATTACTAGCTTTCTGCCCGTGGCTTTGCACACGTGGACTACTATCCTATCTTTCAAATTCGATCAACCTGCACCGGTGTGTAAAATGTGTTTAAAAACGCTTAAGTACTTTAGAAGTACATCGTGGACAAACACTGTGACACGTAATTTATATATATTAAGAAGATAGGTACAATATAAAGTCTAACAAACTGCATTAAACAATATGGAATACTGAAGGATTTACGGAAACAGCACGTTTGTAAAGAGAAGTGGTTGCAATTTGCATACAGTCACTCAGCAACGTCACTCAGGTAATCGTTCTGTCAGCTAGATCAGACACGAAAATTACATTTCTTTCATCTCTTGCTTTTCAATTGTTTTAGCAGCAGATTGAATTCAGTTTCACTTGCTAACAAAATGGTTTTTAAGACTAGTTTCGATTACTGAACAAATTATTGTATCGCTTGTTTTATATTGTTTTCAATGCAGTTTATAAACCTTAGCTCTTACTACTAAATACTATAGTTTTCCCTCAATAATATCTTAAAACGCACAAACGTATATTTGTTATTTTTATTTTTGATATATTATAAAATTGTCTATTATATATTCTTAATGTTTTATCTTTGTCTTATTGAAATAAAAGCCTATTTCTTTGTCATTAAACTAAAATCTGTTTACCTAAGTTTTCACTTCGCTTAAATAATATCAATACACCAATAATATTCAATGGATCCCATAATAATACAAGACTGCATACAGAGAGGGAATTTAAGCGTGAAGTTTAATTCACGTTCATAAGATACGGGGAATTCATACGGCGATAGTTCCGGTCGGAAATTGAAGACGATAAGGGTGTTTCTGTTTAGGCTATGTTGGTAAAGGTGCGTTACACTGGCCACAATAATAAATGCACGCAATAATATGTACTTATACTTTTTTAATATTTTTTTTATAAATGGGTTTTGACTTACAACACAAGCAGTTTCTTTAAGCAAGTTTCTTTGCACTTGTGTTTTACTATTTTTTTTATAAATGGGTTTTGCCTTACAACACAAGAAGTTTGTGTAGCATGTTTCTTTGCACTTGTATTACCTAAAACATATTATTTTAATTATTAAATAAACTTACTTAATGGGCTTAGATCGACGCACATACACACTTGTATATTAAAAAACTTAAAATAAGGACAGTAGTGTAGTCTACGCTTTGAAACCAACTTTGTTAGCAATTTTAGAACTGCCTTGAAGGCTTTATTCCTACCAATTAATCTCAATCAGTAGAAAATTACAATATTCATCACATCATAATTTTCCCCTCATGGGCACCCACCTACACCCTTTGGCGACAAAGACCATTGCCACATTCACTGCGCCTATCGGGTCGATAAAAATAAATCAAAACACTTGCAATTTTTTATTTTTTTAACAATCGCAATTTTTAAATGGCATTGATATAAACTGCTATGCATTATGCATTAGATATTTTATCAAAATAGTGTTAGCAAAAACCTAAAATAGAGGATTTTTAGATAAAGGTGTTATTCTTAACAATAGGCACAGTGTGAAAATGCCTTGACTTTTGAAGCTCTCGAGAAATATTTACTTACGCCGTTGTAATGAAAACGAAAGCCAAAACCGTCAATTTTATTTGATTTTATGGAATTGTTGTTTATATTTAAAGGCGACGATGCTTCTCGATGTGAAGAATAATGGAATATTAGCTTGGGATGGTTCAGTTGAAATAAATTGCTTATGGCATTACAGTGCACGCGTTCTATGAACATTTGGAAAAAGATTCGGAAGTCTGTTATAATATATAGGTGGAATTTTTTAATGCCACCCGGAGGGAAAGTGCTCTTAATACTGTAGATGGAAAATTGTACTCAAAGAAAACATTTCTTTATTAACCATAGGGAAAGAAAACTGCATTCAAAGATTGCCGACAATTTTTCTAAGAATTTTGTTAGATGCGATGTAACTGCGTCTATGAGGATGTTTATGGATTCATTTACTATTGTACCAAGTGTTTTTTTTATGCCAATAAATGAATTTGTATTTGCATTTGAGGGAGTTTAGATATGCCGATTTCATGATTTTCCTTTGATTGGGTATATCAATTTTGTAAGGTACATATCATCTTTATCAGTGTCTATTCCATATGCCGGTAAGTTGGATTCCTTGCAAGCGAACTTTCAAAAATTTTAGAATACAGTTTTCCTTATTTTCTAAATTAAGCTAATGTTTTCTTAAAGTAAATTCTTCTATGTACAGTATTTTTAAAAATTACATCATTAAAATGAAATATCATATATTAGATCAGTGATATTTACAAGCATTGTATGTGAATACGGGTGTAAGAGTATATACAAAGTGTCAACTCTTCAGGTAATTTATATTTTGTATTATTACCTCTTAATGGAAGTGCATCTTGATTGATTTGTAAAAAAAAATCTTCTCACTCACTTCAGTTATATCTGTGGAACTAGTGAATTGCTTTTTTTTACAAATTAACCTCTGGTGTCATTACAAAATTCCACCTTGTAAACTCGTCGTAGATCTAGGTTTATCAAATTCCCTGAAGATTAATTTTTTGAAATTACTATTTTGACATGCGATATCAAAAGAGATATCGACCTACCTATATCTCGATTAAAGTCAATTATAAAATTTTACGTATTACATTTCATAGACTTAAACATAGAAAGGCCATTAAAAGTCGTATCTATTTATAATTTTATAATAAAAATAAGCGGTTCTAATTTAACCATTAAATTACTTTTTACCATTTTTGATACGATTCAGGCTGGTATTAAAAAGTTCGTAAGCCACATTTAAATTTTATTTAAATACAATTTCCTTGAGGTTTCGGGGGAAAATCTTAAATACCGACATTAAGAAGTTGCTGGCTTTACAACAATCATTGAATAATTTATATCATTCGCATTTTTCTTTGATGATGCAAACAAAGCTATCTTTATATACACTAATATTATAAAGAGGAAAAATTTGTATGTTTGTAATGAATAGTCTCAAAAACTACGGGACCGATTTTTAAAATTCTTTCACAACTTGAAAGCCACATTACCACGAGTAACACAATATACTATAGTATATAACATTATGCTTCAGGAGGAAAGCCGCGCGGATCAGCTAGTAGAATATAAGATTGCGGAAAAGTTATAAAACACCAATCTTCATAACCATGGGATGAGTTTGAAAAAAACAATTTTTTAATTATTATTACCTATGCTAATGCTTCGAGTCGAGTGTGGAAAAAATTGAGAAAAAAGTTAGACGTAGTCACATAATTTTTGAAACACTAGTAAATACTTATTTGTAAAGAAAACCATTTCGCTAAGTTTCACAATTAATTTACTAAGGAACACATCCTCAATCGCCCGTGAGCTGAAAAGTGTACAAAACGTAAAATAATATTGTAATATTATGAAGACCTCGATTAGAATGCGTTAAAAAGCATTTTTATTGAAGCAAACACACATTTTCGGTTTGCAAAATTAGTACAAATAAGGAATTAGTTCAGTGGATATTATTTACATTCGGATATCGTGGTTCATTTGTTTTAATATATGCAATGACTAATTGCAACAAAAATATCGAGACTAATAATGTTTGAAGCTAAATAAAGACAAAGCGTAATGATAAATCATTTTCTATTAATATCGCTTATAATAATTGTAGGAAGATCATAATAGATTCATTATGAATATTATGAATGTGTCTTCAGAGGCAATTAATTCGTAGGGAAAAATGTTAAAATATTGCGTATAGTTTTAATTGGAATGCTATGTATGTACTTATATGTATGTTAAGACCGAATTTTGTAAATGTACCTTAATAAAATAGAATAAATAAATTTATATATAGACCCATAGGAAATACGATCTCCAAGAAAAATCAATGTGTTTGTGCAACCGACATCCCCCACCAGAAAATCGATGGTATGTATTTGTGTCCAATACGCAGAAAAATCGATAAGTTTGTGCATCCGCACCTTTGTGTCTTTACCGCTACTGTTTTAGTTAAAACAAAAACACCTAACTGTGAATAAGCTTTTAACGAGATAGAACAAAAGACGCTAATGGAAATTTTAATATTGAGATCTGACCGATCCTTTTAACAAATAGAGTTAAGCTTGGATGTAGATGTTTCATGCATTGTACCCTATACAATGCATTTACAGTGCCCGCTTTCGGTTTTAATTTGGTTAGTACACTTTCAGACTTTTCACCTCGTTGATTTTTTATTAATAGGGTAGACAGATTGGGCTTTCGGAAAATGGCTCAGACAATACGCCTTTTCATTAATTAAGAATGTTCATTTATTGTAGAGTAACGGTGAGACACTGATATCTATAATAAAGTTTGTTAAAACTGCTTTGTTTGTGTTACTATGAGTTATGACACTCACTCTAACCTTTTTGTCTATCTCTTTTATCAGGCGTAGACAAATACAATTTTGTACCTTAACCAGCCTCTGTCTTAAACGATAGTTTTTTGAGGAATCATAAAAGTGTTAAAATAGTTAGACATGTGTGATTACTTTAATTAAAAATAAATATCCTTTATACATAAACGAATCACACATACACGTAAATACAATCAATAAGACAGTCTTGGTTGAAGTTGGGATCTTCTCACCCTAAAAGGTATGTATTTAAACGCATTTTATTGAGTAGCGCGTGAGGATAAAACAAACTACGGGACCTCTAGAGACAAACCGACTTGAAGTTAGTTGGAAACAGTAAATTATTCCGCCGCGGCCCCGTGGGACTCAAAGAATAACACAGAATAACACAAGAAGGTACGCTCTGAAGGGAAATCGAACTCGTTTCGGCGAGGGCTTGTTGATTTACCACTAACGATACAAAAAACTAGTTACATATCTGCGTTAAGTAATCGAAGCACCTTTAAGAATTAGCACGGGGATTACATGCCACTAGGAAGCGATGAATTTGAGTTAACAAGTATCAAGACCAGGTCAAAGATTTTCTTATCAACTCAGGCACACTTAGAAGGTAAATCGAACCCGTTTCCACGAGGGCTTGTTGATTTACTACTAACGATACAAAAAATCTAGTTACAGCTGCGGTTTAATTAATGTAAGTAGGTACGATTAATCGAGTCAGCGCGGGAATCTAGTTGAAGCGATATCAATTGAAGGTAAGTATCGACGGATCAACGTTTGCGTTTTGCCTGTTTTATTTAAATACCAGTAACTATAAGGGTTATTTTATAGGTATTATTTAAATATTTGCATTAGGGTTGTTTAAAGGTATTATTTAATTTGAATTTGTCGAAATTAGTAATAAAGGTGAAAGATGCATAGTTTTCTTAAAAAGGTTGGATGTATTTATTTTTTTAAAGGTATGATTGGTTTGACAGTATTTGTTTTGTTTCTGAACTATTTGGCAAAAATGTAATATTCTAACGTCAAGTGCATGTGAGAACCGATAAAAAATAGGATATTAGAGAAATACATAAAGCTGGTTCGTAAAGCTATGATTTAAAAAAAAACTGCATCTGAAAAATAGAAATAATGTTTTCATAAATTTGCAAATAGTGTAACGTTAAATATTTTTAGCAAAATGGGGTGCATGCTCAGAAGTGATCCGATGTCATTTTGTGAAATATTTCTTCAGCCGGAAGCTGCCTTTGAAATTCTATCCCGGATGGGGGAGACAGGCAATGTACAGTTTTTAGATGTAAGTTTTAGAATTTGACCACTTTATTGCACTATCTATTGCGTCAAAGAATACAGGTTTGATGATTGATTCCCATGACTAGAAGTATTGCAATCAAAAAAATATTAAAATAGAGATGTTATAAAAATACGTACGTTTCTATATTAGTTGCTATACTAAATTGCCTAGTTAGATGTTCTATTGCATTTTTGGGAGAAAATGTGAAAAAATTTTTAGCGGGGCAGTTATTATATTACAGCATTATGAAGGTCCTTTTTCTCAAAGAATCGAACCCAGGTCTTAATGTTCTTTCACAAACATTTCATCCTGACTCAGAGCTGCTACTGTTTTTTTCACTGTACGAAACATCTAATTATTCGGCACTATCGGAAATCGAATCCGATACACTCGATCTGTAGTCAAAAATGCAACCACACAAGCAAAGAGGTTGTCAACTGAGAGTTACTATGCGTACACTCTTCCACATAATTTATATCATTACACGAATAATATGTAAAAATACACGAATGTTACTTCAATCGTAGATGTAAGATCGTAGGTAAGTTTGTACGGCTTCGTGTCTTGTTGCCGGGGCGACTTCCAAAGCCGTCAAGTATATCTCGCCGCCATCTTTTTTGGCTATTTTGCGTTATGATGCCTAGTTACAAGGGATTTTGTAATGCCTAGAATGGGGACTAATTTCAACGCGTTATGAACAAATTTATACTTACACTATATAGCACCCTTGACTGTGGAATTTATGGAATATCATTCTTTTTCTCATTTTAATGAAAAATTTTTCCACGTTTGTTTATTTTTATACTTATTCGTTTTTTAATTGAAAGTATATTTAAACAGTTGAAACTGTAATTTTTGGTTGCACCTCCTCATAACGCTGTGTCTCAAATTAAAATCCGAGCCTAAGATTACTTAGCAGAGATCGCTTGTAGCAGCTAAATAAGATAAGGCAGCCTATTTTGATCTCTTTGTTTTTAAGTTTGTATTATTTTTTGCGTGGTTCTAAATAAATAAAAAGAATTGTATTGTTGTTAGATATACGTAATTTAGAGAGCTATTGAGGTTTCTTATATTTTGGATAAATACATAAGGAGCTTTGATAAAATGAAATTTTACTTTTGAACATTTGTTAAAGATACGAATCATTGATAATGATGATGATATTAAAACAAAATTATTTAAAGTGTAAAATTCGTGAAGTAATTGCATAATTAAATTCTGTAACGAAATTCATTTATGTCATTAAATATTATTTATTATGGAAGGTTTCATAACCGATTTATAAAAAAAATACGCGGTAGACGCAATCAACGCCAGAATTCTATTATTATTTTTTTAGTCTGATCGGTCAATGTTATTGATTTTAGATTACTGTGTCAAACTCGTTAAAATGTGAACCCTAATTACATTATATTATTTTATTATAAAGAATATAATATATTCGATTGTTTGTTTGCATTGACTAGACTCTCTAATACTAGACCGACTGGAAAATTTCTTTACCATTAGAATCCTACCCTATAAGTATATTCATTCATTAAACTCTAACTCTGAGGTGAGTAATATAGGTCATAGGTCACTAATAATGGAAAAATAATTGTCCCCATGTGACCCGAGAAATACTGTCGGTGAACGGTGTCAAAGTGTGCGTTATTAGGGCATGCTCTTTGTGAAGATTGTCTTCTGTACTTATCTATTTTGTGGATGGATAAGTACAGAAGATGACTGCCTCATTGGTCCACTGGTTGTATCTTTGACACACACTCACATCTTGACTTTATACACACCTTAGTGCCGTTAATTAATTATTTTTGGATTACAAAATAGAACCTTTTCACTATATTAGAGCTTTATTTATGCAACACGAGCTAATTTGTACTTAAATATGCTTTAAAAGCTTTGCAGGAAATGTCATTCATTAATGGATTCTAACGAGTGTGAGAAATGGTCAAACATTTTAAACATATGAATTTGGATAACACATCGAACTAAGAGAAATGTTTGTTTTCGGTTAGTCGTTACGACAAAATACAAATCGCTTTCCGACATTGCGTACGATTTTTAACAAAACACGATCCTCCTTGGTAATTTTTTTTAAATTTTTTTACTACTTGCAAGTGATAATAGATTTTAAAAATATTGCCACATACTTTTAACTGTGTAGTGCTAAGTAAACTAAACACTTTTATCTCTTGCCATGTTTTATTTGTAAATAGATATTAAGGTATCGACGGATGAAAAAGAATTCGTAACGATATCGTGTAAGCCGACTGCTGGTAATATCCGGGATTACCGTAATGGATTTTAATCTGAAACCAACGGTAACGCAAAGCTCGGAAATCTGGTACCGAATACGGAAAAGCTAAACTACACAAATGTTAATATTCTGGCGCTTTTAAAATCATTTTAACACGTATTTCCATCTGAAATTGTTGTTTAGTGTATTTATTGTGCGAAAAAGTATTTTAGGATTCATTAAATGAACCATACATGAGGAATGATTAAAAGATTTCATACAAACGTAAATCTCCGCCAGGGATCGAACCCAGGAACTCTCGGATCTAGCGTCTGACGCGCTAACCACTGAACCAACGAGACATTTATTTTAATTTCGCTTAATGTTTCTTTGAGTGTAGAAGGATTAAACTACAAAGTTTAATCCTACCACACTCAAATAATACACAATTTTACTCACTTGTGTGAGTAAAGGAAAATTGTGTTCGCACGTACACTTGTGCACTATAATATCTCCTGGTCAGCTGGCTAGTCTCTGTTGAGATTGGCCACCATGACCGAAATGGGAGCTATTATTATTCTACTTGTAGTTTAATCCTACCATATCGGGGCATAATAGGAAAGGCATCAGACAAGTTTTCAGCTTGCCTCAAACACCTCCCCAAAAAATGGAGCTAGCTCTAGGAATATATTGAATAAGGCCTACAAATTAACGAGTTTGACATAATAACCTAAAATCAATAACATTAACCAATCAGACTAATTATTTAATGATGGCTGTCTGGCGTTGATTGTACCTACCTCAATCCAGCCCCTAAAATATTTATTTAATGTGTATGATAGGTAATACATGGCAATACTGAATGCCTGTGAACTTTAGAGCAGCAGCACATCAAATAAGAGTTCTCGCATGTGGATGAGTTCTTTAACAATAATAATAATAATTTTTTATTATATTTATAAAATAAAAAATGACAACAAACAGAGCAGCAGATAGGAGAATTGCAAAAGGCGACCTTATAGCTACCAGACAACCACAAAAGTAGAGAAAAGCTGTGTGAAAGTTATGCCCCATTAATATTTTAATCTGTATATTCTTTATGCTCATTAAAGAGTTATTTCATCTTATTCAATAGTGCAATGTGTAAAATTATCCCTCTGGAATTATAAGTATTTGAAATAAAGGAAAGTACAAAGCACATACAATTAAAATATTACTGTTTTAATTTGTATACAGGGACTGAGTGTATGGGACTGTGTTTATCATTATTTTGTTGCAACAACATCTCAAAATACGTATTAACATTTTTTTCTTCGACGTACACCAACGCTAAAATTATGTCCACTAAAACGTGCTCTATTACAAAAGTGTGTACAAAGTTGTTGCATATTATTGTATCGAGTAACGTTTAGAAGTATCCCGATGGAATAGTAAGTACGTGGAATAAAGGAAGCTCGAAGCCACGCAGTGCATAATTGCGCCTGCATGCACGTGCGACATGGTAATACCGATGCGTTTATAAAGCCAACTATTCGGTGTAGTCTGTTTGTGATTGTTCAATGGGCCGTGATAAAAAAGGTTTGGTAGAACTAAAAAGTACTACTAGTTTTGGAAGAAAGTCGAATGCAAAATCAATGCATTCAAATAATTTGAAGAAGTTTAGGGATTAAAATCATTCTGAATTAATCACCGTCTGACCCTAAAATTCTGCGCGATAAGATATACACGATGTGGCGTGAAGAGTGGATGATATGGCACCTGCAAATAGACGACGCTATGACGATTCAGAAAAATATTTGGAATCTTAACGAATTTTTTTCTCAATTTAGCACTTGGGTGACCATATTCCTTTATTACAACACGTCAGGTTAGGCTTAGGGAAAAATAAGAAAAACATGAAGTTTGACTTAGATCTCTATTTAAAAAAAATATGAGTAAATTATACTAGTTTAATAGTCAATAATGCATGTATCCAGGGATATAATTCCGAAAAATTCCACCATTTGTAGTCCTGCCGCAAAAAGTGTTACAAAGGGTGTATTTTTTTAATTTTCGAAAATATTGAATATCTCAAAAACTTTTACTGAACATGAACTTTTTTAACCGTTCTCACTACCTTTATCTGTTGGTACCATATTATCCACTCTTTACGTTACACCCTATAAAATAGGGGTACAATGAAATGAAAACCATATCCCAAATGGTCTGAAGGTGACCGGTGCTATGCAAAACAAGTATCAATATAAAAAATGATTTCAGATGACTCCCGACGTGAAACCCTTCAACCGATCCTACATTATGGAGCTGTGTAGATGTGTCGAGATGGAGCGCAAGCTGATTTATATGGAAGGCGAAATGCTCAAGGATGAGATAAATATACCAGAAATAGAGAGGGAGCCTAAGGCACTGCCGCTTAATGAAATGAAGTCGCTGGAAGTAAGCATTTACACAATCATTTTTCTAGAAACCAGGCAGCCGCAGCATGGGATTGGATTTAACCATCTATCTTATACAAACAAATTTGTTTAATATGCTGGGGCTTTATTTGCTATGGCACAGAACTTAACGTGTGATGTCTCACCGTGTCTTGAACTCAAACAAGGATTTCAGTCATACCACGTTAAGATATTTATTAAATTGTATGCATATGCATACGGAATGCACTAAGATAGATTGTCTATGAATACTTGTTGATTAAACGTGAACATTCAAAAATTTAATAACGATTCATCAAATACCTAAATGTTGTATTTTCTTTTAATATTTGAAAAATCATTAAAAATAACTTGACAATACATGAATTTAGTTCATAAATGTTGATATTAATGTTATGCAAAACATGCTCGATTTGTCCATGTTAGTTTGACAGCTTAAAATGCGCTTTTAGTCCATAATACGCCTTGACGCGGTAGAATTTTAACATTGGCATACAGAATACCATTTCGTGCAATTATCACGGTTTTATCTTAACACACTTTGTTACAAGTCTGAATGGTCATTAAGGCCCCTGTTTATGTCAAAAAAGGAAACCTATTTTTTTTAATCGGTACCCATAAATCTATGTAACCGTTTATATTTTAGGGCAACGATATGTATAATTTTTGAGCTTAATAATCACAGGGGATAATTAAAAAATATGAAAAATACACTCCCGTCCGCGCTTCCTGTGAGGCTTTGATTAATTCCGCAAATGGACATATTCGTCAAAGACTTTCATTTTGGGGCTTCATTCCATATAAAATTAAAAAATCCGTTCAAGTCGTTTGTGTTATTAAAAAAACTGCAACAGCACAGGGTTGCTTTAAAATCTCTTTGCCCTTAGTAAAATTGTTTTAATTCCTTTAAAACTTATCAGGGTTAATTGCCAGTGTCTTACGTTTACGAAGATTGGGAGCCTCTAGGGATGCTACTTCAATGTCCATGCCCTCTATCTTCTCCAACGAGCTCCCCTTAACCACAAACCTGTCGACACTCGGTGACATTGCTGACGCTTTACGTCACTACTGGTTTATTTTAATGTATATAAATCTATCATTTTAATAATTAATGAATCTATGCATTAACAATATGAATCCTTATTGGTCACGGTGTCATGCGGGAACGACTGTACCGATTTTTGTAATTCGTATTTTCATGTATTTAGGAAAAATAAGAAAATTCTGCGTAAATTAGAAAATGTCAGAAAACTTAGGAAAAATATAAATTTTACATAACTGTCTTTTATTCAAAATTCATACTTTATATATTATAGTTCTGTATAATTTAATTTTTGTGTTAGAACTTGCTTGAGAAATGGGAAGGTGAAGTGCAAGATATGTCCGACAATCAAGTCAGTCTTTTGAAGAACTACCAAGAGCTGACCGAAATGTATTACGTCTTGAGCCACATGGGGACTCTGCTGGGCGACGCGGAGCTCTCAACAGAATCTCTGTTTGGGAAGTAAGACTATCATTCATTTACCTATATTCTAATTTATACAGTACTGCTGAGTTTCGTGGTTTCACCCGCGTATATATTTCGTTCCCGTAGGATTTTCGGGATAAAAATTATCCTACGTCATCGATCTTTATTTACCTATATTCTTATTTTATGATATGCTAAGTCGATATCTGCTTTGGATAGATTAATGAGAAATTTGAAAAAAATATTTTAATCGTATATACAGGGTGTCCCAAAATTCAACGATAATACGGCACCAGGTGGTGGGCCTACTCATAACTACTTGAGGAAAAATAAAATAAAAATTCAATCTAACTTATTTTTTAAATTATAAAAAAAAATGATTTGCTTCAAAAAATTTCACCTACTAAGACATTTTTTGTTACCATGTCCACAATTTTACTAATATTTCTAACTTTCCTTTTGTATTGGAAACTTAAGTAGCACTGCTATCCACCACAATCATTTAAATACCCAGAATGCATGTAGTTTTTACATAAAAAGCAATTGAAATTGTATTTTTCTCTAAAATTTCGAAAGATTTTTACTTTCAGTCAACTTTGATTCATTGTGGTGTAAAAAAAATGTATAGTCACCACTATGGGAAGTCTTATCAAAAGTTGTATATTAGTTGATCAACTTTCGATCGTTGATCAAGAAGTTGATCAACTCATTACGTCTAAAAAGTAATTAGTGTAAATTTAAAGTACTTCGCAATAAAAAAAAATAAAGTGTGTATTCGCCATGAACCTACTTTGATTGTAAGTTGTAAATAAAACGAAGTAAAGTAAATATGAAGAAAATAGTTCTATAATATCAGAAACTCATTACGTCGAAGCGTACACGTAGTTTATAATATCATTGAAGGTGTTGTTTAATTATGAAACATAATTAATACAGACTTAATCATTTCGTATCGTATTTGATATTTAATGACGGTGTATTTTATAAGCCTTTTGCCTACTTTTTAGCCTTGTTGCAGGTTAAAAGCTAATAATCTAATTTATCGTGAATGCTCGAGTTTGTTTAAGTAAGAAATGAATCAGTTCATTTTTTGGCAAATTATGTGATGTCATATTGTCGCTTACCCCCGTAAATGGGGAAGGTAAGTTACCGGGTTGCTACAAAAATATTGGCATTGCCTTTTCGGCCTAGTGGCAGATTCTTTGACTATTGAGTGTGTAGTATCAGCTTCGAATGCCGGGCCGGGCTACATAAAATGTTATTGGGTTTTCTTACAAGTTCAATAACAGCCCTGAGTCAGGAAATTGTTGGGGTTGGTACATGCCTGTGCTTTGGAGAACATGTTAAGCTATTGACCGTGTGGCTTGATCTCTGTCCGGTCATGTCGGATTTCCGCCTTGGAAAGGGAATGTACTCCCTGTACATCTGTATTTACTCACCCGCTTATGCACTATAATACCCTATATTCCTACACAATTGGCTATTCTCAGTTGAGACGACCCGCCGTGGACGAAATTTTGGTCAGGAAGAACTGATTTCTAGTAGATAGCATTCTTTGGTATAATTGTATAAAATTCTCGTAATGTTATTCTGTGTTAATAGAGGTGCAGCCGGGGACGCGGTGCTGAGCGGTCGACTGACCGTGATGTGTGGGGTCGTGCGTAGAAGCAGATGTTTTCCTTTCGAAATCATGCTCTGGAGAGTGTCCCGCGGTAACATATATTACCGCCAAGCCTCCGAGGACGCCATCCTGCAGGATCCGCAAACTGTAAGTTACTAGACAGACTTAAATGGCTTTGTACTTGTCCAACCAATCGAATCGGCTTATGCTCTTGCCTTGTGCCCTGAACCGTGTGTAAAAATATTGAGGGATGGCTTGGCAATTATAGGATTTCGTTCCGATTTAAAACCTTCGCCGAATACACTGGTTCGCCAGTTTAGCTTCGTGTTGACACTGGATTGCGGCAAAGCCTTTATCGTTTGGGTATGTTGTTTTAAAGTGGACAAACAAGATTCCAACGGGAATTTTAAATTGCGTGAAGAATATCATACAGTTTTACAGTGATTTTGAGTTGACGAGATTATTGAATATACTGTTATATTTAACTAATCATCATGATTTTAAATAGCTTACACGCTTTATTCTCACTGCTTGTTTATTCGGTATAGGCCGATAATTTAATAATTAAATTAATTATGAATACTTTATATTTAAAAGTTTATTTATATTAGATACTGTGATTGACAAAAGGTCTTTTCGATAATTTTGCCATCGAGTTATAGTCGCCTACACTCCGTCGTTATTTAAATTTATTAAAATGTTATGGCTACGTTGTAACAATATTGTTTGTGAAGGGTCAAGAAATTCGCAAGGTCGCTTTCCTGGCCATCTACCAAGGGGAAGCGCTCAACACGAGGATGGAGAAGGTGTGCAGTGGGTTTAAAGTCAACGTTTACCCGTGCCCGGAGACCTTGGATGAGAGGATGGACATGCTGCATAAGCTGGATGTCAGGATTGGTGATTTGGAGAAAGTTAGTGCATATATATTTTTTTTATATATTATTGTGTATCCTGCCAACGCCTCCATCACAGTGCTACATAAAATCTGTGAATGGAGTTTAAGTGAAATTGCCAAAATAGTGCGCAAACCTCTCAAAAATAGTGCAAAAAAACCTCAACTTTCACCTCTGATGTTAATTTGCAAATTTTAATTAGGAGCAATACCGATCATACATATGTAAAATCAACTGGCATATTTGACACAATTCTTTACTGCTTCTATCGGTCTCCTACTCTTGCAACGTCAAAGGTTTGATTTTTAAGACTTTTTAAAAATAAACTGTGTTAAAAAGAGGAATAAGAGCAAAGGCCATTAATTCACATAATAGCTAAGAATTCATGCATATTTGACACAGTTCCATGAGGCTCTAACATTTTTGTTACGACTTAACTGCGTTAAAAGGGCTAGTTTACATTTCAGGTAATACAGAACCTAAATACCATACAATCCATATTTTCTTTCTTACATTTCTTTTTTGTCCCTCTTGGTAAGTCCTAATAGAGTATGTCAATTCTAATTACCGATAAAAAAGATGGACAACATAAAATCCAGATAAATAAAAATAAAACAAAAGAATACATGAATATTTGTTAGCATTACATGAAGCTCTATTCCTCTTTCTAAGCTGCGTTAAATTGATCAGTAAATTTCTATTACAGGTAATAAAAAAGACGAAATACCACCGATGCAAGGCTCTTCGCACGGTCGCAAGGCAGTGGAGCACGTGGCTGTATCAAATTAAAAAGTCAAAAGCGATCTACCATACTATGAATATGTTTTCTCTGGATATTACGAGGAAGTGTCTGATTGGTCAATGTTGGGTGCCTGATTTGGATCTGCCGAGTATACAGGGAATGTTGGAAACGTGTTCGGTATTGTTTTAAAACCTGTTTGACATGTTTTTTTTAATAATAGTGTAGTTGGAGTAGGTACACTCGTATTCAAAAACAGTACTTTTATAAGTGAAGTAGAATTACTATGCGAGCTAAGACATTTTTCGATGTGTTCCAAATGACAAGTCTGTAATCCAAAACAATAAGACCTAATTTAATCGTCGAACAACAAACCGCTACTCAAATATCGTCTCTGAATGGATAAAGGGGGCCGTGTACGTTGTGAGAACAGATATTCATTTATGTTTTGCCACTTATTACACCTTATATATTTATAAACATATAGTATTGTTTTTAAATATATAGAGAGTATACGTGGTTTCTGCGTTCATTCTGGGAGTTGAATGTTGCCAACGTTTGATACTTCTTTGGTCAGACCGGGCTCGCACCAGTCAAAGTATCATCATTCAGATAGAACTTCATATAGTCACTTTTCATACCTACGCATATAAAAAGACAGTCTCAAACGGATGTCATTTGCATTCAGACTGTGCCGACGTGACCCCAGATATCGTGTCGGTAAATGGTGTCTATGTGTTCGTTGCTTGAGAGTGCTTTGCATAAAGATTGTCTTCCGTACCCATTTTTATTTGATATTACACTGCATTCATGCAAAACTTGAGCCAAACATAAAGTTTAATACTGCGAATTTTAAAACGACAAACAACCTTCAACAGTTTGCAGTCAATCTTTGACACACCGATGCTTTTATTAACATAGTGTAGGTCGTACCTAATGAGAAACTTCTTTGAAGTATCATATCAGTTTCTGCGAATACCCTTGAGGCGTGTAAAATAAATTAGTTTAAAAATATTGCTTTGGAACGAGTGTAACGAAGACGCGCAGTAAGTTTTCATACGTAGAAAGCTTATGCGATGATAATAAAATATTCTCTCGCATGCATTACTTGAAAGCGAATGAAGGAAATCTAATATCGTGCAGACAATAAGTTTTGATCTGATTCTATTTATGATTAAATGATGGGATTCAAGCCCCCTGTATGGTTGTTATTGAATGTAGATACCTAGTCTCGCCGGTTGACTGGTTTTGTAAGTACTTTAAATAAATTACGATAAGAGTGTTTCTTTGTGTATTTATTTTTTAATACTTCTTGTGTGTTGTTATTATACGGCTATTATTATTATATATACCGCTAGTATACGATGCGATTATTGTGGAGAGTTGTAGATATCCCATAAGCAAATTGCCATTATTTTAGGAATGATGACAACAATCTCAGAGTCGAAATGGCCGGGCATGTATGTTTGTATGTTAGCGTGAAAAACTTTGTCCGATTTGATTAAATTTCATAGGCAAATTGTTTTGACAAAAGAAAATTTCGAGTTTGAAAATAAGCGCAATTGGTGGATGGAAGGGGATTACTAACACTCGTAATACGTATTATACGTAATAAGCATTCATCGACTCCACTCAACCTCAGTCACTATTCGGCCAACAAAGTTGGATACTCCAGTTATGTCAAAGTTTTATCTTACAATACCGAATAATTTTTCTGACCGTCATATTTGACGTAACCTTAGCTGTGGTTGAGTGGAGGAGTATGAAGGTAACTTCTTAGAATACGGGTGTAAGTAAATATATTTTTTATCTCGTAGGAAGAGATGGAGAGCAACGTGCCGTCTTTCATATCCGTGACGGAGACTGAAAAAGAACCGCCGACGTATCATCGGACCAATAAGTTCACTAGGGGATTCCAAGCGTTAATTAATGCTTACGGTGATTCCACGTACGGGGAACTCAATCCAGGTATTTTTAGGGAGCTTTTAATTCCAGAGTATTGCGGCACTATATACCTTTAAATACTTAAACAAAAGCCTAAATTTGAATTTGAACAAGATCTGGCATACCCTACAAGTAAAATACCCTCAAAATAAATAGAAAAAAAAAAGAATTTGAACAAAACTGTTAAACCATGTTTATTAGCTTGAAATTAGACTTCGTTCGTAATTCATTTACACCGCCTCTTTCCAGTTCAAGAGTAGACTCGTATTGTTTCTGATACCCTCAACGCAATCCAAATCGGTCATTTTATTTTTACATACAAAAATGCAGAATTTTCGACTTTATTATCTAGGTATGTATAGTAGTCTAGTTCTCTTAGTGCTTTAATCCGATTCTCACTTGCCGGCTTGTGTTACATTTGTCGGTAATTTAAATGTTTTTCTTTTATAACGAGTCTATAGTGGCAGACTGGATGAGTCACTTTTATATCATGGGATTACCATATTGCTAGTGTTAGCAGAGACAAAGGGATAATGTCAGGTAAAAACGACAGAAATATGGCAGGAAAGGAAGGAATTGATAGGTAATATATTTGATAATATAGTACGTAAAATATAGCTTGATCTCTGTGACATATGTTTAACTGACATTTCTAGGCCTTATAGGAGACAATAAAAATTTCGATCTGATTGACGTAAGTCGATTTATCGAAGTTATTTTGATTAATTGTTGGAATTTTTTATCGATATCAATTATATTTTTTATTGATATTGCACACGTTAATACTCTGAAATTACTCAACGTAATTAAATTATACGATGCGATACGGATTTTCGGTTATGCGAAATAATTTCCCGGTAAATATTTCATAATTATTGTTATTCATAAAATGTATCATCACATTTCGATAAAGTTAAATATTTTTCACATTTTTATAAAACAAAGTCGCTATTCGCTGTCTATCCCAACGTGTGCTTAGATCTTTAACGGCCGTTTTCAATATTCTATCTATCCCTTGTAAAGCTTACTAAAGTCAGACAAATATATCCATTTGCCCTTACTTTGATTTCAATATGCTGTCGACGCTGTCGATATGCTGTCGATAGCCTTTGCTATGACTTTTGTCCATCTAACGCCATATAACCTGAGATAAAAATCTATCTATAATCTTTGATACATTATTGGAAACGACCGTAAGAGACATTTCACATTTCTTCGCAAATTTCCAAGACTTCAATCGCCTAATTTACCATCTTGCGTCATATTTCAAAATTTTAAAATGCATTTTAATAATAGGACTATCATTAATACATGGTATTATCAATTTACATTTAGTAAAGTTAGTTAAATTGTAGTGGACTATTTCAATCAATCAGATTATTAAAAAATGATCGCAAAGTTTGAATTTTGAATTCCAAATTCTAATACTAATGTTCACAAATTTGATTGATATTAATAGTATAATTAAAAGATAGTATTAATAATAATTGATATTCAGGTTTAATAAACTACATTTTTAAGCAAAAATAAAAACTGAAGCCCATTTTTTCGGATCATGTGTAAATCATTTGTGTACTTTGAAGAATCCTAAGTAAATAGTTTTAATGACAGTGCTACAACATTATTTGTCCAATAAATCGATTTTAATTCTCTCTAAATTGCAATAATTCGTTATACAAGCGAGCGAGCAGTGCAAGCGACGTACAAATCAGGCTTGAAATTCAAACTTTGTGAAATGGAACTATTAACTAGCCAATAGATTTTGATGCGTTTTTTTATAGATAAGTGATTGAGTAAGGTTAATATTTATACAACATGCATAATATAGTTCGTATAAAGCCAGAGCACGTCACTAGTTTATTTACAGATGAAACTTGAAAACATATAAGCGGGTAATTGATTCCTGAGATCGTAACTTTAATTATACACAGTTCGAGTGGGTGTTAGCAAGCGAATCGATATGCTCTTATATTGTTTATATTAAAATAGTTTATAGTTTTACACGAGGAATACGTTTATGAGTCTATGGTAAAAAGAGTATACTAACATTTTATTGAAATAGCTGATCCGCGCAGCTTCGCTCTCGTAGCATAATGTTATATATATAATTATATATAACCAATAAAATATTCAGATTCAGATTCACATTTATATACAAAGAATATGACGAATTATTATTTAGTAGTTGCCTTGTATTATTTTTTATTTCTTCTATTATTCCCTTATCTTATTCTATAGAATATGATACTACAAGTTTATTTTGTGTAAATTTGTCTTTGTGTGGGTAATGTAATGAATCTGTTCTATAAATAAAGAAATTATTTATTATCTTTCTATCTATTCGTGAACACCAATGCGTAAACTGCGAACCTATGGATGGATAGCCTTCGAAACTAGGTGTCCTTGTATTCACTATAACTTGTGATATATCTGCCCCATAATCGAAAATAAACAAAGATTGTTTTAGTGTGTAGACGTAAATATTTGTAGCTAAATAAAATATCGACGCTTAGGTATGCATTTCATTTACAAACTGCTAAAATGAACATTTGATGAAATGGTATAGAATTACGGCAATGCCGATTTGATAGCTGCATGAAAGGAACACGTCAATAGTAATTAATACTATGAACTAGATTCGCACCGACATTTCACTATTGTTATAAATAAAATATTCAAATCTGAGTGAAATCAACCCCGAAAATCTGTTTACGAAATTGTATCTGCTCTCGCTTGCCGCAAGCTCACAAAAGTTTGAAAAACGATCGCGATGGTTGGGAAATAGACCAAAAGTAAATGCAAGGTTCAAATAAACTTACTATTATGTTTGCATTTCTCTTGTGTGTGTCACAGGCGACCTATGCATCCAGGTGACTTCGACAACCGATCTTATGTCATCTGTAACGATTGAAAGTTTAAGGAGATGTATACTTTCAAATTCCCTTTGGTATCTTGACATTGACTATTGACCGTCAAGGGTCCGACGGACAGTTCTGTCTCATTTCTTAATGAACGGATCCAAATTCATATCGTGTATTTATAATTTGGTCTGAAGATAAGTTCGACTACAAATAAAACTACTGTTTTACTTGATCCAATCAGCCTGACCGTGTATGCTTTAGAAACTGTAGGCTTAAAAAACCATGCTTTTTATTAGTTACTCTAAGTAAGCCAGTGAGGGATAGTTAGGTAAGGATTTAAAACGTTAGTTTACAAAAATAAATAAATAAATATTCCTGGACATTTAACACAGCGCTATCTAGACCCAAACTAAGCAAAGTTTGAACTATGGAAACTAGATAACTGATAGACATATTTAAACATACTTTTTTTGTGAATACATACTATACTATACTATAGTAAAAGCGAGGAATTTTTAAAGCCATATATTTAACCAATTTTCAAGTAATAAATTGAAAGAAATAAGTACATTACAATTATATTGCCTAAATAATTCACAAAATTCCTCAAACATTTAAGCTCTTTCTTGTTTTTTTTTTTACTAACGATGAATGATTGAATTAAGCGTATTCCAACCATGTATTTAAGGTATTTGATGTTATCTAATTTTTAATACTATGTCATTATTTATATTACTAACTCTAATTGTT
>LQNK01000863.1:313793-332886 GCA_001586405.1 Phoebis sennae
GATTTTGATTTTGATTTTGATTTTGATTTTGATTTTGATTTTGATTTTGATTTTGATTTTGATTTTGATTTTGATTTGATTTTGATTTTACTTAGTATAACCGATGTATAAGTTTTATCCTAAAAGGGGCTCCGCAAGACAGGCTATGCCTAGTGCGGGCCCATTGACAAATCGCTACAATATTGCATATACTTTAAGTTACTAATCTTTCTGTTATTATCTAAAATTTATGTATTCCTTTTGTAACTTAAAGAAATAAAGTTATTTTATTTATTTATTTATTTACATACATGCTATAAATAATATAACACCCAGACAGTAGAAAATTACAATGTTCATCACATCATAATGTTCTACTCGTGGGGATCGAACCTTCAATCTCCGATATAATAGACCATACCTGTGTCCACTGCGCCAATCGGGTCATCAGATTTCAATACAGTTGCGTCCAATTTATTGTTTTAGGTCTTTACACAATCGTCACTTTCCCCTTCCTGTTTTCTGTGATGTTTGGCGATGTATGCCACGGCTTGATTTTACTGTCGTTCGCCGGGTGGATGGTCTCAGTGGAAAAGAAACATATGGGTCGGCCATCTTCTAATGAAATATGGAATATATTTTTTGGAGGTATGTTTTACAAACTCAAAAATTGAGGTATGATTTTTTTTCTGTCTTAAGCAGAAGAAAAGCTAACCAAGTAAACAATCTAATTGGTTGAAAATTTCACCCCCTTTCCTCATTTTCCTCGTCCCGTCACTATACTTTCTTATATAATTAAATAAATATCGTGGTACATTTAACACTATGCCATATAGCTCCAAACTAAGCAAAGCTTGTATTATGGAAGCTAGATAACTGATAGATATAGCTTATACATACGATAATACGGTAATACATACTAAACCAACACCTAGATAGTAGAAAATTACAACGTTCATCCCATAATAATTTTTTATCCTTAGAGATCGAACCTACACCGTACCACTTTAAAGTCAGTGTATACACGTTTTAAATAACTTCTAGTTTAATTCAAGTACTGTCAGGTAAAACAATAAACAATGTGTGAAACAACGAAACAATAAAACATTTCCCGTTGATAAATTCCTTTCTTATGCACCTCTTAAATAGACTTAATGTCACATCAAACATTTGTTCCCAGGGCGTTACGTAATCCTGTTAATGGGCATGTTTACCCTTTTCACCGGGTTTATATACAACGTGTACTTTTCTAAATCCATCACTCTAATGACGCCGTACTGGAAGAATACGTTCAGCCGGGAGGATATCGAGCAGAATCAATACTTGACGCTGAATCCGGTGTTTGAGACCAACGACCCGTACATGTTTGGCGTGGATCCCCTTTGGGCGGTAATTATACTTTGCTAAACAACAAAAAATATTCGAATTATATATAGCGTGTTCTACTCTAAGTCCACCTCCCTTACGGTGCACTGGTAGAATACGTTCAGCCGGGAGGATATCGAGCAGAATCAATATTTGACGCTGAATCCGGTGTTTGAGACCAACGACCCGTACATGTTTGGCGTGGACCCCCTTTGGGCGGTAATGCTGTCAATTATATATTGCTAAACAACAAAAAACGATCGAATTATATACAGCATGTAATTTTCTGTGTTTGAAACCAACAGTTAGTAAGTCTTTTCCGATAATTTCCTATGTCGGTAGGTGTCAATTATATTAATATAAGAACAAATAAACAAAACGGCGAGGTTATACACAGCGTGTTCTATTCGTTCCATTCTAAGTCCACCACTCTTACGGCGAACTGGTAGTATACATTCAGCCGAGAGGATAACGAGCAGATACAATATTTGACGTTATCAAACCGGTGGGGTTATACACAGCGTGTTCTATCCTAAGTTCATCTCTCTTATGATGACGCACTGGTAGGATACGTTCAGCCGGGAGAATATCGAGCAGAATCAATATTTGACGCTTAACCAGGTGTTTGAGACCAACCAACTGTATGTGTTTGCGTGTCATGTCTGTCTGTTTCTATACTCCTAAACAACTGAATCGATTAGGATAAAATTTGTACAGATATTGTTTGAAGCCAGAAAAGGACATAGCATAGCTTTTCACCCGATAATCACCCACGGGAACTGAAGATATACGCATGTGAAATCACGGCCCACGGGGTTTACACAATAAAAACATTCCCACAAATTGAGGTTCGATAAAGAATTAAATTTATAAAAAAAAATACAAAGTTCAGTGGCAGAGACTAACAATAATTTATTTCCTGATAAATACTTTTATATTGCAAATAAATACTTTTAACTTTGACTAATTTATTTAACGGTATTACCACAGATAATATAATACTATACTAGTAATTACTATCCAATCTTGGCTAACGACTTCTTAAAAGGTGGAGGTACATCTAGTCAACATTCTTAGCAAATGCAGAAGACAAGAATTAACTAATATGTTGATTTACATACATTCTGAGTCTATTAAAGGCAAAGTTTTGTCCCCTTTTACGCACATAATATATTTCTTTAAAATTGATAAGCTGTTTCCGTGGTAACGTCACCCACGTAGTAACGTCAACCTTCGTCATGAATCAGCATATCATCATCAGAAATAACTTTTGAAATTCCATCTGGTGGTTTTGAATATTACAGACAAACAAATTTTTCTGTTTTGTTAAGGTTACATAATGTGTATAAATAGATCAAATAATTGCTTGATATGAAAATTTTCAAATGGATAGGGAGATTTTTTATGCTAAATTGGCTGTACAAACTTTGTATTGGGTATTTTTTCAGTTGGCGAAAAACAAAATAATGTACTTGAACTCGTTGAAAATGAAATTGTCCATCATTGTTGGCATTATTCACATGATTTTTGGATTAACTCTGAGTCTTTTTAATCACTTGTAAGTTACCTTTAACTTTGTTGAAATTTTAACAGTACAGTAGGCGGTCTTTTCGCTTCAAGCGATTTCTTACTGACAACCGGAGACTAGAGGAAAGTTTGGACAGTGCAAATTTTCAATATTCTTTTCATATAAAGTTCAGTTTTTGTGTAAAATATAAAATGAAAACTGTAAAAATCGTTCACGTAATGTTTAAAGTTTAAATATGTCAATCGATGTTTGATACAAATGTATTTAAAAATGTTCAAGTCTTTATTTCTTTCAGATACTTCAAACGCAAGTACGCTATTTATTTACAATTCATTCCGCAAATGATATTTCTTTGCGGTCTCTTCTTCTGGTTGGTTATATTGATGTACATGAAGTGGTACATGTTTAGTGGAAAATCAAGTGAGTATTGTAACTTTGCGTAATTATATCTCGTATTAATATACAAAGTGGCGTTTTTGAGGCACCTGATGGGAAGTTTTATAACAGTAGATATAAATCTGTAGTCTAAGAAAACATTCCATTATTTGATTGGAAAGAAAGAAATTTTCCTTTTTTTTCTTAGAATTGTATTAGATGCGGTATAACTGCGTATATGAGATAGTTTAAATATGGCATGTAATTGTTTTACTTTCATTTGATTTATCTAAATTGTTGGAAATATTTTATCCTCATAATTGACTCCACCAATTGATGCAATAAAAGCAAATGGTGAAATTTTAAAATATTTTAGTCGGTTCGATTCCCGAATGCAGGTGGATTTTCGGAAATCTTTAAATACAGTTTTCTTTCTATTCGAAAATAAAGGGATGTTTTCTTTGTTTAAAATTTTCTATCTACAAACATAATATAGCACAAAAAAATTCCACATTGTATAATATAGATGTTTAAAGTTCCGATTTTCTTACTAATTCTGTAATATTAACGTTTTTAGTAGGATGAAGTATTAAATTGCTTTGTATTTTGTACCCAATAATATTTTAAATACACTATTTAATTTTGGTCATACTTCGAGTAAAGATGCTGAGGTAAGCAGGGTTTTCTTAAGACTATTTTGTATTGCATTCCCTTGTGACGAGAACTTGTGATACGTGTGCAATGTGGTACCGGGTATTCTTTGAAAAATATATTTTAATATTAACAAAGGTTATTAAATATTTACCATAGGTATCGAAGTATTCTAGAAAGTTAAGTATTTAATTATTTTGCCAAAAAATAATCTGTTCTCCTTTTTTTAAAAACAAGCGCATTATTATTATTGTTTATTATAAATTTAATGGCTCATATTAATGGATTATATCTTGTATTCATTTACTACTTGTGTTATTTATACGAGACAAATTATAGTTATTTTTATTTATCGTGTGTATAATTATGATCTTTTTGTTCAGTGTTATAATCATCAGTACTCATTGCGATGTAATTGTCGATTTGCGTTTGTAAAAGCGGTATGACAACTCGTAGACGTCGATTTCCACGAGACGCCGGTGTCGGAAATGAGCGCAATTCGCTATACATCGTGATGGTTTTTTTACTTCTTTGATTGATTTATTTCTATTATACATCAAATACATTATTAATATTATTTTAATTCCTATTAGTGAGATTGAATAAAATAGTGATATTATTAAATCTCGTTAAATGTCCCTCTGTATTTGTAACAGTGATATGACAACTGGTAGACGTCGATTTCCACGAGAGCCGGTGTAAGCGCAACTCGCTGTACATCGTTATGATTTTTGACTTCTTTGATTGATCTATTTCTATTCTACATGAAACACATTATTAATACTATTTAAATTCGCTATATTATTAAATCTCGTTAAATGTCTATTTTGTAATAGTGATATACAAATCGATTGTCAACGTTGATTTCCACGATACGCCGGTGCCGGAAATGAGCGCAATTCCCTGTATATCGTGATAGTTTCTCTAATCCTTTGATTTGCATTGATATATTACTATTAATTAATTTTTTTTAATTCGCCATATTATTCCATTATTCTTTTACGGCCGTTTTCAATAATGTATCAAAGATTATGGATAGATTGTTATGTCAGATTATATGACGTTAGATAGAGAAGTCATAATAAAGCCTATCCGTCGACAGTATATTGTAATCCAAGTAAGTGCTAATAGATAGATTTGTCTGACTTTAGTAAGCAAAAAAGGGATAGGTAGAATATTGAAAACGGCCGTTAGTTCGCTGTATTCCTATTTCCACGAGACGTTGGTATGGGAACTGAGCGCAATTTGCGTTGGATTCTGTAGTTCTGTATACGTTCGTTTTGAATTGATAAATTTCCATTGTTCATATAAGACACATTATTATTTTTTCTTGTTAAATGTCAGTTTGCATTGGAAGCGCTATGCCGATTTGCAGACGTCGATTTCCACAAGACGCCGGTTTACATCGTACTTGTTTGATGGATTCTGTAGTCCTTTGATTGCAATGATGCTTGCAGTAGCATAGACAAGCGATTAGCGCTTCATTAGCGCGGATTTAATTGATAATTGATATGCATTAGGAGACTTATCACTTAGAGTGTGTGATGGTTCTGTAGCTTAGAAACGTCTATTTGTTTAACTAATTAATCCGATAATTCATCCACAAACTAATAATATATTTTACATTTGTAACGTGTGGGTATAAATTTCATTTGTTATATTCAATTTTAAATAAGTTAACAATTTGGCCCAACCGATTTAATTGTCAAAATAATTAGTTTAAATACATATTTTTACTCTCATATCGTATTTAAAGAAGTAGTTGTTTTTTCCTAGAGTCGCGCAATAAGCCGGATTTTATCAGACATTGGCGAACAAATGTGACGAGCAAATACATCAATCTTACCTATTAATAATTTTTACCCAAGAAATTATTCACCAATTCTGCCAATACTATTTTGATTACAGCCAACATAAAGACCGGAGCCGGCTGCGCGCCTTTGATTCTGATTCTATTCATCGACATGGTGCTGGTTTCCACTTCCAAGCCCGTTGAAGAGGAGTGCGACGCTTACATGTTTGAGGGCCAAGAGGGGTTCCAAAGATTCCTCGTCATTATATCGTTGCTTTGCGTTCCCATTATATTGTTCGGATCGCCTGTGTATTTGAACACTGTTAATAAGAAGAAGAAGGAAGAGGCGATGGTACTTTGTCACTAGCTTTCATCCGCAGCGTCGCTCGCGATAAAAAGTAAAACCTACACCAGCTAGTAGCCTATCTGTATGCGAGATTTCATCAAAATACGTGCAGTAGTTACGGCGTGATTGATATAAAATCATCCATAGTTTCTTTCAAACATCCAAACTTTCACATTTGTAATATTTGTAGCATAGAACCGACTTTTTCACAATGAGAAGTACTGAAAAAGGTTTAGTATTTTATTTAAAAAAAATCACTATTTGAAGTCGCCCCTTTAACCTACTTACAAATTAACAATATTTAGGTTTGACTTAGCTATATTTTTTCGAAATTAATGAATATAAGCAAATTTCTGCGAACATACATAAAAAATATACACTAAAATTAAGAACCGTCATCTTTTGGAAGTCTATTAAAAAGTGGCGTACATATTTTAAACTAGTATAGTAGGTATATAAAACCAGTAAATTGTCGCGTTTTCCACGTGCTTCGCCATCACAAAGTAAGCGCGCACGTGAAATGGGATAGAAAAAAGTGGCTGCTATCAAATACAAACATGAGGCGATACAGTCTTTATGTTGAAAGGGAAAGCTCCGAACCCGGTCTTTGTAAATTCACCACCTGTCCACAGCTGTAGCAGGCTTGCACTTCGGGCTAGAAATAATCCTATATATTATTACCCTGTAGTATTCACTCTACTATATAATTTTCACATTCATCTTGTGTATTACTAGCTGTTTAAGCAGCTTCCCTCTCGTATCACATTATTATATACTATATAGTTTAGTTCATTCATGTCTAATTCCCCATAATAAATGAATATTTTCTATAGCTCTTAGCTTATTAAAACATGTTTCATCTTTTTTAATCATTAAAATCGTAAGATTATTTTGGAATACGGATTTTACATAATTCATGCCCCAATAGGGGATTCAGATTCTTAATTCTAACCTTTTGTGTCAAGTTAATCATTTGTTGTCTTTTCTCTCTTTCTCATATAAGGAATAGAATAGAATAGAAAATATTCTCATCCATATATACTTTTTATAAAGTACTTATGAACGTTGCCTGTACTCACGGAAAGCTATTGCAAATTTAAAGATCGCTTCGTGGTTTCCCACCAATGAATTTTGATTGATGATAATGAATGTTGGTTTTCTGTGCTGGCATATCCATTTTATAGTATTAAAATATGGTTTGAGTTACCTAGTGCACAGTGAATATCCGAATTTATAATATAGTGACGTAATTTGGTATTAAATTTTATGTTTTAAGACGCTAGCTATTCCGCGCGGGTTTGCTCCCGTAGCATAATGTTATGTAGCCTTCCTTGATTAATGGTCTAACAACCTCCGGCGCAAAAGACCATTGCCACTTCCACTGCGCTAATCGGTTCATCACATATATTATTAGTATTTTTATTATAGTTATTAATTAATGAGAGTAAAGGAATAAAGAGTGCACCTTTGTTCGCACGTACACTTATGCACTCTAATATCTCCTGCGCAGCTTTCTCTATTGAGATTGGCCACCGTGGCTGAAATCATAAATAATCAAATAATAATTATCATGCTCTTTGCATATTCATCATCGCTCCTCGATTTTATTTATTTATCTTACATCATACCCACAATTACTGGTAGTAACTATCGTAATAATTTTCTTCTATTATTTTGTAATTGTTTGAAATCTTGTATCGTTACTTTAATATCTCGAGTATTTTTATACTATATAATTATAATAATCTGTCAAAATTATTTCAGAAAAAAATAAGTCAATTCCGTAGATATCAACGGAGGGATTCGGACAAAAGGGAGGAAGCGTTGATTTTAGCGGAGATAGCTAAATATTCCACTCCGTTTGGGGAACTAATGATTCATCAAGCGGTTCACACAATTGAGTTTGTGCTCAGTACGATCTCACACACGGCTTCCTATCTCAGATTGTGGGCCTTGTCCTTGGCTCATGAACGTAAGTTTTATTTTGTGTTGATGTATCGTTCTTTTTACCCACGTTAAAGTTACAATTTCGTCATTTACTGCCGATTAGGACCTACTATCGGAATAGCTAACGGTCATGGCTAATTTGATGAAGCACTATTTTTATTTATTATTAATACCTTATCAGTTCGAAGAAACTTGGTGACGAAAATATCTTAGCGATTTCGCAGTCTATTCTAGACCTCGGTCTAGAATAGACTTTAAAAAAATGTCTCGACATTTTTTTCCAAGAATCGAATCCAATACTTCTCGGTTGGAAAACTAACGGTTTAATCACGTATGCAACTATGCTTTGATTTTGTCTGTTCTATTTTGTAATTTATGTTTAACTGTAGCCAATACATCAGAAATACTCCATAGCCTCGTTCGAGACTCCTCCATACTCTCGCATGGGACTGATGCGCTTATATTTATCCGATATTGGCTTTTGCTTTGATATAACCAGTTCTTATAATAAACCGTTGCGAGTACATTTTCAGTACATTTGCAAACAACATGAGGGACATCTGATTTGCAACCAATAATGAAAGGTGTTTATGTTTCACAAACCAAAGCTCTTTGTGGGCGTAAATTCGTTGATTAAAACGCACGGCAAGGCATTAAAATATAATAGCCGGCGGAAACCAATGGTCAAAATGTTATCCAAAAACGGAATCATTGCTTTGAGCTTTAATGAATTTAATTACTGCAACAAAAATGTAGTGATTTCAATTTTCCCTGGGGCGTTACAATGGCTCCCGAACAGTGCTATGAAACGAAATATGGGCATTGAAAATGTTTACTATTCGGCTGTATTTTAATTACTTAATCAAAAACGGCTGTAATATTATTAAAAATACATTATTTTATGTACATAACTAGCCACCCGCCCTGGTTTGCACGAGTGCAATGCTGATACCAAATACACAACATAAAACACTGAACGTTGTATATAAAAATTAGTACATTATTTTGATAAATCTCGCAGCCCGCGTTAGCAATGTTAGCGGAAAAAAATATAATTAACGACTCCAATATTTAATGCATGTTATCATATATCTTATAAACCTTCCTATTGAATCACTCTATCTATTAAAAAACCGTATCAAAGTCCGTTGCGTAGTTTTAAAGATTAAAATATACAAAGGGACATAGAGACAGAGAAAGCTACATTTATCTATGAAGCCAAATACAAAAAAAGCAAAATACTTTGTCATTAAACACCTTCTAATTCTTTCCACTTTCTTCATACTCCATTTTTTTCAGAATTGTCGGAGATGTTATGGATAATGATATTGGCTAAATTAGCCCTCCGTGATACAAGTATTACCGGTGGAATCAAACTGTTCTTAATATTTGCGGTTTGGGCGGTCTTCACTCTGTCCATATTGGTCGTCATGGAAGGGTTGTCGGCTTTTCTTCATACGCTACGATTGCATTGGTGAGATATAAAATATTTACAATAATTATTATGATAAACCCAAAGAAAATATTATGATAAACCTAAAAATAATATAAATACGAGATTTTGTATTTTTTTTAGCATTTTTTTTTTATTTTGATCAAAATAAAACGTAAGTACAATTACACACCACATAAAATAAAACCTTTCTCTATTAAAATCGCTTGCAATATTCACCCAAATAAAAAAAGATTCGTTACGTTATCTTACATTAAAATTAACTTTTTTCCATTTTTAATAGATACATCTAAGTATATGTACATTCGCGTCGACATTGAGATTACAACATAGATAGGTATAGGAACGGATGATTTGAGCTCACACTGTTCCGAAGTAGCTCGAGCCACTGTAATAACGAAGTATATAAAAAGTAAATATTAATTATGTCAATGTAAATGACATTCTTAAGCTTAGCCTCCACATCATTCGCATCGTACGCATCGCATGCGTTGGATTTTATTATTTGGATATTTATTTATTATTTATTTCGATACACCATCAGCATTACAAATTGATAAAAATACAAAATGAAATAATATACGTTACATTATTAATTAATTTGCATGCCAAATTCAGGTTACAATTTGCAAACAATGTCTCATGAAATTTTTATAATAAAATTTATTAAAATTAAATCCATAGTACAACAATTTAGTTACAAATAAAATAATTTCATACCCTATATATATAAATATAGATTAATTATTAGTTCAAAAACTGTTATTTATACAGATCAATAATGAAAAATTTAGTTAAAACTCATTACATTTAAAACATTATAAAGCTAAAACCAAAATCGAAGAATGCAGTTATTAAAGTAGGTATAGAATGTCATAAAATTCATGCGAAATGCGTTGCGTACGATGATATTCAATAGAATGTCATGTCTTTAATACAATGACATACAATGTGTTTGTTGTAAAGCGCTTCGAAGGAGGCCGATTAGGAAAACAAACATTTTGACTTTCACTTTCAGTGTATGCGTTGCTCCAGGCCCTTTGTACAAAGTTTGACTTCTGTACCTATTTATTCAGTGCTGAAGTCGTCACGGATGTTTGTATCCGGCGATTATCTTCTTCGCGTGTCTGGGAATTTCAGGGGAATCTTACTTTACCCTTAAATTTATATTGAGTAAAGTCGAAATGAGTATGGTGTGCTAACTTGATCATTGAATGTTTAAGAGAGGCCCGAAATTGGCCACTCTGTTGGATACTATTCCATGATATTACCACTGGGTATTATAGGAATACCACTTTAAAATAAATACGAATATATGTGCAAACTTGTATTTCCCCAAATATTGATAAAATAGCGATGTATTGTTTGCTATGATTTTTTTACCATATTGCACCAGGATCTCTGTTTCAACGCGCATAAAACAACACGCAATGCAACAAACACAGTTCAGTCTAAACAAAACATATTTATTTAGAAAATATTTTCACTGGGGTGTGTATTTTTAGTTTTTTACTTTATGTACCCGCATGAAAAAATTTGCAATCTAAATTTATACATATCTAAAAACACCTCTTTACATACTACTTATATTGTAAATTCGAGAGTTTGTGGGGTATATGTGTATGTTACTCTTTCACATAAAAACTACAGAACTGATTATGATGAAACTTGGTATACATATAAGTAAGTTATTTGTAATACAGAGTTGATACAGGATCAGAAGTTACGCGGGTGAAACTACGGGGCGCGGCTAGTTTAATATAAATTGATGCAAGTCCATATTCGACCTACTTATGTTTTTCATTCTTCTACGAATATAATCATTATATAAAAAAAATATCGCGAGTAAGAATCCGTTCCTTTGGGGAAATATCCTGTTGCTTGGACTGTGTATATTAAACTTTTTTCATAGAACGCTCAATAAAGTGTGGCGATGTTGCCACCCTTTTCTACCCGTGTGTGTCGTAAGAGGCTACACAGAGTAATTCTGCTGCATAACTGCAAGAGGGTGGGAGTCAAGCATTGCACAATTGGGCCAAGCTTGCACCGGTGTAATTACCACCCTCTAGCAGAAGATCGACGTTAAACTGTATGCTTTGTGTTTAGTACAGAGCGGCGTTCCGGAGGCATGTATTCCCATCCCATTAGTCTCTCATCCTGTTCTATCCTCTCCCAATTTACCATTATTAACCTCTCTATACCCTCTCTCCTTCATTCAAGCCAGCTAGACATCTGCGACACTTTGGTGTTGATGTTCATGGGATGCGGTAGTCACTTAACATCACCGCATGCTGCGCTTGCCTGTTTAAACACAAAAAAGCTGCTGAGAGTCAAGACCAATCACTCGATCCAATAATATCTATTATTATTTAAATATGTGTTGTTCCAGGGTCGAATTCATGAGTAAGTTCTATACGGGTGGTGGATACCCCTTCAAGCCGTTTTCCTTCCGCGCCTTGTTATCTGGTGATAGCAAAGATGACAAGCCTGACGCCATTTGCAAGAAAAGAGTTAAGAGCGAACGTTAATTTTCTGATTATTTTCTTGATATATGAAAAAGCTGTATTAGTATTTTTGTTTTATAAGATGAACTGTGTCTCATAAATTAAGGTCAATGTTTTAGCAGGATTTTTTTTGTTCTTTATGTCATTCAACGTTTTTGTATTTAAGTTATATCCTAGGATAGAAGTATATTTAAGTTTTATTATTGTGACTAAAATGTTAATTTTAGTTTTATTGAGATTATTTAACCAAATTGAGTTATTTATCGCGAACAAATTTGGTGCTGATATATGGACCTTATATTTGGAACTTGGATTCCCAAATATCAGCACTGGTGCTTTAAGACAAACTCAAGTGCTGATAATTGGGTAGCGTAGATAATTGAAAAAACAAAACAAAGTCTTTTAAGAATGGCGGCACGAATAAACCGTAAGCGAAACTGCAAAATTCGATGCGTCGAAATTAAAAATAGGCTCTCAAATTTTTTACAAATAAGCTTGCAAAAGTAAAATATCAGACAATGGGTCTTAACAGAGACAGAGAAAAATCCTAAACGATTTGCTAAGCAGATTATTATTTTCATTTCTTCCCTTCCATTGTTTCGCATTTGCGATATTTTTTTATAAATTATTGTCATTACTCATTGTCACTGTGAATATTGCCGCGTTAATATATTTACATTTGCTTTTACTGTTTTAGTTAATGAGCCAAATAAGTCGGCGTTATTGTTGATAAATGATCATTAATAAATATAATAGCATCTAGATATTGTGTAAGTTATTCTTGGCAATAAATTACCTGGGATTAAAATGGCGACAGATGAGGATGATCAAGGCTACACTTTTCTTCTAAAATAAAGATAATCACTGATATTATTCATGCAAAAGTTTTTGAGTATGAATGTTTGTTACTCTTTCACGGATTAGAATAAAAGTAATATAGCCTAATTTATCAGAATAGCATAAAGGTAATAAATTTAAAATGATTCTGTATAATTTGGCAATAAATTACCACGCGAGCGAATCCGCGGATAAAAGCTAGTCGACCATCTTATTACCCTTCATTTTATTGGTATTTAAGGAATAAAAACAACAAAACAGTACTTCAAATAATATATATTTAATAAATAAGCAATTAAGAAATGGAAATATTCTAAAAAATATCATGATGGTGTAATTACATTAAATCGATAAACAGGTCGATGTGGGGAATCCCTGCATGCGGACTACCGACCAATGATGCCTGGTGGACCAGCAAACGACCAATGAAACTGAAACTAGTCAGTGTATAACTTGGCCGATTTCCTCGCATGCGGGTTGTCCAGCATGCATTACAAATAGAATGCGGGCCCTATCGATTAGTGAAAACGATTATCCCAATGCGGGCTGTATGGCATGCGTTACAGAAATCGCCCGCACCTCGCATGGCAACTAATGTAATTAAGCCATCTATTGACTACTCCTTAAAAGTGGCCTTCTTACTGACAGCACTCTTAGTGGATACGGCAGACTTCTTGCTTATGACAGACTTAGCGTCCACATTTTCTTCCACCTCGTTGTCAGCCAGGCTTTCCAGGGAGATCGCTGGTGTGACCGTCACATTGCCATCGCTGAACTCCGTCTCACGTGGGAGGTATATACCGAATCGATCCTAAAACACGCATGGTATGGTCACGCATTTTAATGAAGTAATTAAAGTAACATATGACTAGAGACTTGCTGTGAGCTAGACCTCGCGTTGTAATGTATAAATCAAGACCTTTTATATGAACAGACATGCAATCGCCGGGCCATGCATTTATATAATATATAAAAATCAATTGCTGTTCATTTATCTTCCTGAAACTCAAGAATAGCTGAAACGGTTTAGTTAATTTTAATCTTGAAATATTATAAGTTCGCCGGCCAGCTAAAACGTTTGAGATCTTAAATGTGATGTTTTGTTTAAATATTTGTTGCTCAATCACGAAAAAACATCTCATTGAATTGGGATGACATTTAGTACGAAAGTAACTTAATATGCTTTTTAGAGTAAAGCTTCCTTATTGGCTTGCGTTATCTTGCGTTTTAGATACATATTTCACGTTATACCCCATTAATGCGTTGCTTCGTCGCGTGCGATGTTTCAACGTGTCGACGGACACGAAACGAAGTGGGAGGAAGGGTAATGTGCCGTCCCGTTGGAACTCCGTTGCATTTGTACGATTGTTTAGTTTCAACGTTTACAGTCAACGCAGCACAGATGTCGAATATACTATCCGTGGATCAATTAGTGGATGGTAAAAAATACATCTCTACCTAACTCCACGCCGACGGCCGTGTAGAGAATAAGTCCCGCCTAGCCGTTTGATAACCCGTGAGCAATACCGAATATGCCGACATGATGATGATAGCGACCGGGGCGGCATTATTCAGTCTACAAAAAATCAAGACGAGGACTGACATGTCACCAGTCCCACGGAACTGGCTTGATTCGCCACCCCCTTGGGCTTGCCGCCCACGTTCATGTAGAATCTAGTAATAAAGTAATAAATAAAATAAATCATAATAGTTTAAAATAACTCACGAAACCAAATACTATACTACATACAACTCATTACTTTGTTATTTAAATAAATACACTGTTTTGTGCCTCACTTGTTAAATGACCACGTTAATTATCAATTACGCTAATTAATTTCAATTTTCTTTATCCATAATTTAATTTTAATGAAATGATAGAATTGTATAAACTGTAATCATTTTATTTGTAAACCCACATTTTCACATCACACTTTCATGAAATTGTATATTTAAATAAACCTCTGCGAAAAATTTATTATGAATATTTTGTGTAAAATGAAAACTGAGCTAATAGCTTTAGGCTATCTAGGGTCGTATGTTAATTAATTATGTACCTACAATTACATTAATTCCTACCAATATTAAATTGCTCGCGTTCATGGGACGTAGGTAGCCAATAAATATAGGGGAAAAAGGAGAAAGATCTTTTTCCAGCTGCGGATAGCATCATAACTAGTGTAAATGACACATGTTTAGAAAAAAAAAACTCATATTTCATATCATTAATGCTCGACCCGCATGCGGTTCACCTGACGTTAAGTGACTGACCGCAGCCCATGGCATGGCATCTACACCATCAAATATTGCAGATGCCCTGCCGGCTTGAAGGAACGGTAGGGAATAAGAAGATGATCATCATAGGAAATTGGTAGAGTAGTAGAACACGATGACGAGGTAACAAATACAGGCTCGAGGCCTCGCTCACCGTACAAAACACAGTGCAACAGTGCTTCACGCCGATATTCTGCTAGGGGGTGGTAATTACACCGGAGCGAGCTTGGCCCAATCGTGCAATGCTCGGCTCCCACTCTTTTATTGCTGAAAATGTTATGCAGCAGAATAACCCTCTGTCGCCTTACGACAACCACGGCAGAAATGGGGTAACAACCCATCGCGACACTGCAAAATCCTATTTCCTATTTTGGTATATGTTTTTCGTAGGATCACCGCCCTACCACATTTCCGTCGTCTCTTGTCAAGGATTCACTGGGCGCATCAAAACATAATTATGGTCCTGGCAGTGGAATTTTATGGTATATCATATATAAAGTTTATAATTACCTTAGGATATCGATTGTAATGTACTTGTGGGTGACATACACATGGTTTTGGCGGCGGCTTTTTATAACTCTCATGCGACGATATTTCGCTCTTCGGTGTTGGAGGGGTCACGTAGCCTAAGACATGATATAATATTAATAAATGTATCCGTTAAATATATTATTCTTAGAGTAAAATTAGTGTGCAAGACGGTAAATTCCTTTTGAATGTAATTGCCTGTTTGTGTATAAACTCTTATTTTCTTATCACGACCTAGAAACTAGGTATGCATAATAGAATGTATTGTGCCTCGTAATGGAGGTCGTGTTCGCGATGTGTAATAAACTATTTCCATACTTTATTATTTGAAATTTCTAATTTTCCAGAACCAATTAATTCTGAAATTACCTATCAACTGACATTAAATTACTCGCTACATTTTTAACGCAGTATATTTCCTGTTTTAATAAAAGTGATATTAACTGAAACGAAATTCATGAAAGTAATGGAAAAACTACAGAAAATATAAGTAATAAATAATTGGAGTAAAAATTCAAGCAGTTATTAAGTCCCAAAATACCCGTCTACCCGTTCCCACAAAACAGATGAGGTTAATATCAAAGGCGATAATTGTGTAACTGGCAATATGTGTATTAACTTCTAGCCTTGTTACACTCCAGCTTAAAAACAGTTCTCATGAAAAGTTAACCCAAAATTAATTTTGTCATTTCCTCATACAAATCTATACTAATATTATAAAGCTGAAGAGTTTGTTTGTTTGTTTGTTTGAACGCGCTTATCTCAGAAACTACTGGTCCGATTTGAAAAATTCTTTTAGTGTTAGATAGCCCATTTATCGAGGAAGGCTATGGGCTATAATATATCATCCCGATATTCCCACGGGAGCGAAGCCCTGGTGCGCAGCTAGTTAAAAAGAAAAATTAAGCATGCCAATGCCTTAATGTTTAATATAAATAATACAAATGCAAATAAATAATTACCTTTGAAGTTATCCAGGCGTCGCACGGTCCTCTTCATTTTCTTACGCATCCGTTTCTCCCATGCGATTTCAGCCGCTACCAGAGAAATTGCTGTATTCATTTTTTATGACGCGAAATTCGTTTCGTTATCCCAACGCGTTTTAGGAATATTTGTTAATATTGTAACATTACTGTATTTATTGTAATATTTTCAATTGGATGAAGCAATGATGATAATTTTATTTATATTTATGGTAAGAAAATTATCATGTGAAGACATCATATTTTTCGACAGTCTTAATGTTCATCTATACTATGGATAAATATGTTTAAGTATGTCTATCAGCTATCTAATTCCTAAGGAACACGCTCCCTGATTGAGTAGTTAAAGCGGGGCATCACAAACGAGAGGACTTGCGTTCGATCCCCAGTGCAGACGTGGAAATTGAATGTCTCAATCTAGCAGGGCATAGAAGGCTAATCACCAACTTGTCTCTAAATAAAAATTGATCAGTACAATCAGGCACTACCGATTTTAATAACACACGTACACACTTTTGGTACACGCTTTGCTTAGTTTAGAACTAAAGGCATGTTGAATGTAAAATGTAGTGATTTAAGGAAAATACCAATCCGTTCCTTCTCCAGTATATCCTGTTCAAACATTTTATACGCATTGAAGTACAATTCAGCTATATCCTCCTTGATTTCAATGACCGGTATCTCCATGGCCTCTTCCACCGCCTTTGCGAGCTCCACGTAGGCTGTGTCATAGCGAAGTGATGGTTCGTCGACGTGCAGGAATATAGCCTTATCGACCGTGTTGGAGACCAGGCTGAACATATGTTCTGAGAGCGTCGGCTCTGGTGTTGGGATTGGCTCTGGAAGAGAACTTTTGCTGAACTCTCTCAGTAGGTCGAAGGCTACTCTGTACTCTACGCTAATGGGCTTATAATTTAAATACATATGTTCTGAGAGCGTCGGCTCAGGCGTTGGGATTGGCTCTGACAGGGAACTTTTGCTGAAGTCTCTCAGTAGGTCGAAGGCTACTTTGTACTCTATGCTAATGGGCTTATAATTTAAATACATATGTTCTGAGAGCGTCGGCTCAGGCGTTGGGATTGGCTCTGAAAGGGAACTTTTGCTGAAGTCTATCAGTAGGAAGAAGGCCACTCGAATTTGTACTCTATGTTCATGGGCGATTTGAAATTGGCGAATACCTAAATTAAGTCTATCTAATGTGCTATTTTTATTTAGAAAATCAAAATCGTTTATTTGGTACTCATATTGGGACACATAATAAAATATTGATACAATATAGATTATTTATGACAATGAATACGCGAGAATGTCTTAAGGTGAAACAAAATTAGATATGCATTTTGTCACTCCTATTTATTTCATTAATTCACGATCAATGCAATTACAAAAGTAGAAATAATCTTCTACGACTGAGAAACATAGGGTCCCTAGCAGTCAATTAAAATATATAGGTGTTGTTATACACCTTCTATAATATTCCTATTGAATATTGTAATGTCGAGATACTTAATATTTTATAATTAATTTACAAGGAGATATAAGGAGCTCGTTAAATCTTATGATAATAAGCTAGAGATTCGCGGAACAGAATTCCTACAATAATAATATTGTATTTTATCATCTTGGAGTTTTCAATTTACGACATATTATTTTTGTCAATGGTAACGTCGTGCTTTATTTTCTATGAATATTAACTAAACTCAAACAGATCAATATTATTTTTGTTATATAATGGGTTTCGACAATATTTGGCCAATTCGCTTGAACATAAAGTCTGATTACGAAATCGTTCCTTCGGGAAGATATTTCCGGAACCTTGTAGAAGGTCCTGCAAGATGATTCGCAACTAACCGCGTAAACCGATATGAAACATAGTGGGTACAATACCGTTTAAGTTGTATTATAAATAAATCTTGTATATATTGAGCATTAATACTCCTCTACTAATATTATAAATGCGAAAGTTTGTGAAGATGTATATTATACGTATTTTTGTTACTTTTGAACAGGCGAGTCTGACAACAGTAGCTTTACATACACATTCACGTACATTTACAATTAAACTGCGCATTAGTAAAATTCCGAAAAAAAAACGTTATTCTTCAACATAGAAGTGTGTCATAACGGAATACCGATTATTCTTTAAATATCTATCAAATTGCATCGACTTGCACCAGTGTGTAAAATTTTATTAAATTCGGATACGTAGTTTAGAAGTCCATCACGGACAAACACTTAATTTATACATATTGATTAAATAAGATAAACTTATTTAATTTTAAAACATCTTTCATTAAACATATAACGCATAATAGCCATTGATGTACGTATGTACTCACCAGGAGTGGGCAGTGTTGTATCCGAAGTCACAATGGATATAAACGAAGACGAAGCAGTGTTGATAGTAGATGCTTCTGGCGTCGGGATCCGCATGGGTTCCGGAGGGTAGTTGGTGTTTATTATGGACTTCAAGTCGTCTTCTAGTGCTCTGTCCTTGTAGCGGAAGGGTGGATTGTCCTTCTGTAAAGGAT
>LQNK01000863.1:337408-388361 GCA_001586405.1 Phoebis sennae
GTTTTAGTAGAGAAGGTATAGTTCCTTCCCAATATGTGCTTCAATATTAAAACGATACAAAATTTTTCAAATCAAAATTTCAATATAACAATTTGTATTACTTATTACTACTACTTACATTATTCAAAATAATAATCCACCATGTGAGACTATGCGTGTGTATTAATAATAAAGGGGATTTAATAATAAAGTTTGTTTGCATTTTATTTATCTGGTCTGAGAGCTGAATTTTATACCAACATTCCAAGGGTTAAACATTGTTTCTAGGCTGTCGTAGTAGTCTTTGAGAAATGTAAGAATATTTTTTAAGCTGTTAGGACTGTCATTATTTCTATAGAAAATTCGATTCATCAATGTGACATTCCATTCAAAGAATATTGCGATGCGTCCAATATGCGTAGACGCTTAGTTCAATACTCATGTTGAAAGCATTATAGTCAATGTTTCAATCACAAATACAACTAAATATCGTGTCAGGGCAAAAAACCGTCTTAAAAAATCTTTCAATAAAAACTTAAAATATCTTTCTCCGTTTACTAGGAATCAAATGTAGCTGTCTAGTATACAGTCACTTGGTAGGAAGTTACCTTGTAGTTGTATTGTCGATCGAAAGGGCAATGATGTAATTTTTTATATTGACTTTTACTTTTAGAAAAAAATAGTGAACCTAAAACACGGCACTAATCCTTTGATGTTAGTTTGATAAGCGCCTTTGAAATGGCTTCAGAATTTGAAACTAAGGACTCAGAAGAGCGCTCGGGTTTAGTTAAACCTATTTTAATGATCCTAGATTCGTGTGAGACCCTAGTATGTGGGATCAAATTCTTTACTGTTATTACCTACATTCGAATTGGTAACGTGAAATGTACTTAAATGGAGCTAATGCAGATACTTGAAGGTTGGGAAGCATTAAAATAATGACGCAGATAAATTTGGTTTAACTTTATGTTGTGTAAAAATCATTGAATTATTGTGAAATACTGTCTTATTTTCCATATATCTTACTGATCAGCTTAATTATTTATTAATTAAGATGTTGACCTAAATAAAGTATTGTATTGTACTTTTCATATTAAATAATATACTTTTTAAGTGATTTTAATCGCGGTTTATCATACACACACACACACGTACTTGCACCAGCATATAGAGTCATTTATAATATGTTATTAGTTTTTTCTACCTTTTTTATAATTAGTAAAAGTTAGTATAATTAATATATCACATACAACCTTAGTTTTGTATAACATATACCTAAGCAGTTTTGTTCTACCATTGGGAAGGGACTGACATCTTTAACACAGGTCACTTTGTGACCTAGCTAAGATGCCAGTTGCGATCCGACCAATAATCTTTAAACCTGATACTGCTATTGCAATTTATTGTAAACTTCTAGTTTAAGGTTTTTTTGATTTTAATTGTGAGAATAAATAAATAAATTATAAATTACATTATTTTATATTATGATTTAATCCGACGTTTCGAACACTTTGCAGCGAGTGTGGTCAAGACTGAATCGGGCGTTGTAAAGTGTTCGAAACGTCGGGTCAAATAATAATTTAAAATAATGTACAAGTAACTGCGTTTAAAATCCTTTCAAAATATTTTTATTCAATAAAATATTATATTATGCATAGTATTATACAATAACTTAAGAGAAGTTTAGGAAACCATACTACTAGCTTCTGATATAATAGAATTCTTTTAAAATATCAGCACTTTTACCTTTAAATAATTATCTCTTTGTCCGCCAAGGTGGCTTCGAATTTCTGCGTCGAGATGCTCGACAGGTCTTGTGAAGTATTCAGCGGCTTCCTTCAAGATTCCCTTTCTTTTTGTGGTGCGTGATATCTTTCCAACAAATACTTCCAATAGTGCACGGACCTGTAGAAGGTACTGTATTAATTTATGGTTTCCGTTCTATAATATTGTTAGTGCAGCGTAAAATTTATATGAAAGAAAGAAAAATACATTTATTCACTATAGACAAAATGGAAAAATAAAAATCATAAAGACATAATGAGTAAAATAAATAAAAAAAACAAATAGGAAAATGCAAGTAAAACAGTCGGCACTCAGCATTTGCTGCAGTGCTACGCACAAGCAGCGCTGATTTTCAGTACCAACTAAAATTAATATAATCGATTAGATCGTATCTAATCCAAAAAAATTGCGCAGTATTAGCATCCTTACTCTGCGAGAACGATGGAACGGAAAAACAAATAAAACCAGAGGTAACCGGAGCGGATCAAAAAAATTATGTATGTGGTCAAAACTTGAGCATTTGCCTCATTCAATGTGTATTTAAAGGTTACAAGTTGTGCACAATACAAGCACAATTCTGACCGCGAATTGCTTGGTTATACCTTCAGCTTAAACTGCTGTTGCAATTAAAGTTTCCTGTAGCTTTGTATTATGAAGCTTTTGATTTTAATTAAGAAACTTATAGTTTAGTCAAAATAAACGAATGCCTTAAAGAAATCCAAGAAGCTGAAAATTTCCATGAACGCTGGAAATACCATTTTCATGAAGTTGTAAAACTTAAAAAATAACACGTTCAATACCTTATTTGGAAAAAAAGGTGAGTATCCTATATATTATTATGCAATTATTATATATACTTGATACATTTTGAAATTATAATTATAATTTATTTCTGAATATGGCACCCCATTTCTTCTCGTGGGTGTCGAAAGAAGAGTAAAAGATCTGCATGAAGCAGTATTGCACTGTGTTTCGTACGGTAAGTTGGTGCCCGGAGCCCCGGTGCCTTTATTCTCATCCCATTCCTCTTCCGTCCTGTTCTACGTCTCTCCCAATTTCCCACACTTAATCCTTATCCCCTCTTCCCTCAAGCCAGCAAGGAATCTGCGACACTGTCATGTTGTATATTATGTTTATGGGCTGCGGTCAGTCACTTAATATCGAGTGAACCGCAGGCTCCGCTTGCCTCTTATAGCACAAAAGCTTCAAAATTGCAATTGTTAATATTATTATAAAACTTCCTACCTCAAAATTCAATTATCTACACCAATATTATAAAGAAGAAAACTTTGTTTGTTTGGTTGTAATGAATAGGCTCAAAAACTACTAGACTGATTTTCAAAATTGTTTCACCATTCCAAAGCTACATTAGGCTATATATAACTGTATGCTATAGGAGTGACGTCGCATGGTACAGCTAGTGTTTAATAAAATGGCATCTATTCATAGTCTCAGTCAAAGGACATAGCCGTACATCATCAAGGGACGACGTATAATTACAACCGCATTTGGCTTATCATTTTCCATTCGCCAATATTCCTTGTATATCCCTACCTATAATGTACACAGGGTTATAACATCTACAAAGCACTGACTGGACTTCATCGAAACGAATGTATATAATAGCAGACGAAGCCGGGCGGACTGGCTCTGTATTAATGTGGTTTTGACGGTGATTGAGTTCCTGTGTACTTCACTGAAAATCACCTTAGTGATTGCGGTTCATTTGAGATGCTAGTATTGAAATGACATTTGTGTATTTGCAAGCCTATTCAATAACTATCACGATATGAAGTTAGTGTAGGTATTTGAGTTGAGGAAATAGTCTGTAAATGTAATTTAAATCTTTTAATTTTTGTCCATAGTTCCTTAAAATAGTTGAAGTAAATTCAAGTGTAAGGATCTTGGAAACGTCTGATTACATACATTACATTTTTCTGTGATAATAAATTACTAGCCATCCGCCCCGGTTTCGCACGGGTGCAATGCTGATACTAAATACACTACAGGAAAAAGTGTGAACGTTGTTTATAAAACCCTTTATATACAACGTTCTTTAGCCTGCGTTTGCAATGTTAGTGGAAAGAATTGATAATTAACGACATCACATTAGGAACCTCAAAAATAACAGTATTTCTCAACTATTTAATGGATGCTATCATACATATAAACCTTCCTCTTGAATCACTCTATTAAAAAACGCATTAAAATCCGTTGCGAAGTTTTAAAGATTTAAGCATACAAAGGGACATAGGGACAGAGAAAGCGACTTTGTTTATACTATGTAGTGATGATAAATTCATTCTAAAATTACCATATAATGGCAAAGATTATCAAATTACCACATTTAATTACAAGGGTATTTGGTCTAACATTTTTCATGCACCACTATCCCTTATATAGCATTTACAGAGTTGTAACTAATACAAAGGTTTGAGCGGACTTCATCGAAGCGAATATAATAGCAGACGAAGCCGGGCTCACTGCGTTAAGGTGGTTTTGACGGTGACTGGGTTCCTATCAAAGTGTACATGCTGAAAATCATCTTGATTCAATCATCGCGGTTCGGTTGAGATGGAACTAAGGTTAATGACATTTGATTATTAATATAGAGTACCTACTGAATATAATATCTAGTTGACATTGCTGTATGATATACTCAATGGATGCCTCCTTTCCTTTCCTCGATTATATTAATATTGTAATACCTTCAGTTCTGTTTTTCTGTAATGTTTTAAAAATATTGTAAACACTTGTAATTCGCTTTACTTTCTCTGTATTTCGGTTATAACGTCAACATTTTTCTGCAACGCAACATTTTTTTTGTTAAAAAAATAAAAATAATATTATACTATTTCCACTAACCTTTAATCTTTTAATATTCGAGTTATTTATAAATCAATTTTAAATCTTTTTAGTACTTTGTATTTATTTGGAACTAAAATCGAAATTAATATATTTATACTTGTTTATGAACCGGGCACTAATCTTACCCTCTACTAATAAATAAATGTGAAAGTTTGGATTTTTGGATCTTTGTGTGTCACCTTACTAATGAACAAAATTTAATAAAATGTACAGATACCTAAATGCACCAAATTTCTAGAACCACAGGCAACAGCTACTATAAAAATACCCATAAAATAGTCAACTTCTTATCATTAATCAGATTGCCGTCCATTGTACGGAATACTTTATTTTAACTTTTATTATTTGTATTACTCTGTAACTTCTGTACAATAAAGAGTTTCTATTGTATTCTATTCTATTCTAATCCTCTCCCCTTCCTTAAAGCCGGCATCATCTGCGAAATTTTATGTTATAGGTGTTCATGGACTGCGGTCAGTCACTTAACATCACATGAACTGCATGCTTGCCTGCTATAGAATTGTAAAATACCTCAGGATGTTTAGATAGATACGCCTCCTGTTCCAACTGCATAGTCGTGCCGAGTCTGGCTATGCATTCCCGTTGGCAAGGCGTTAGAGCTTCTTCGTCTTGATCCAGTAGACCTTCAGCTGGTAACACCTCGGACGGCGTCCCCTTGTCTAATTTCCATAACGGCATTTTTATTATTAAGTATGGCTTAGTAAAAATATTGTTTTGTAATTCAAACTTTGTTGCATGCACAAGCTGTCACAATATTTTTTTAAATGTCAGACTTGAAATTTGAACTAAAGAGTTCGGATATACATTTTATGCACCCACTGTACTAATCAGGTAGTCAAATGTAAACAAATTATTTTTTATGTATTTAGAAGATTACACACTCTTCTGCTCACTTCCAAGAAGAAATTTATAAACGTAAAATAATTTCACATTCTACAAACCACCGACAGAAAAATCCATTAGAAATAATAATATGTCAACATACCGTCGCAAGGTACAAAAAATAAATACCCCTAAACTCCAATGCACGTGCGTATTTAATTAAACACACACATCATTTGTTCGGTAGCCGTGACAAATAAAATATAGCTTATAAGCGGTACAATGCTCAGAAACCCCTGCACAATAATATTTCGTAGTTCTAATCCATTTTATTGCATTTTGCGGATACGCTCCCCTTAAATACTTTTAATGAATCGCTGTTTGATTCGATGCTGTAATGTATGATCATAGAATCTCTCCGTATAAACTATAACAAAACACGTACAGTAAACATATAGTTAGTATAAAGAGAACTTATGCACAGATTAGAGAATATAAAAACAGATGGAGTGCGTCGAATGTCTTCGAGTGACGTTTAAAAGTAAATACAAAATTCAAAGGCTAATACAAAAATGCTTGACTGTTTTGACATAACATGTCACAAGGGTTTCATAATTTGGAAGTGTACATTTTATTCTCTAATCTGTATTTAAATGTATAATTTTGAAGAAATATACAAATATATAACTTGAATTAGAGTATTGTACTTGTAACATTTACAGGAAGTTCTTCATACCCGAAAGTCCTTTAATAACCTACGAAACTCACATATGTACACATAGATAGGACAGCCACCCTAACGAGATATAATATGATACTTTGTTTTTCATAATAACACATAAAACATCACCTCGAATTGTAAAGTGCAACAAATGATTGCCGGGTCTGGTCCGGATTTCGAGCGAGCGTTGCATTATGGCGTCTGAAATTTATCCTCACCGAACTTTGTAGAGCAATTGTAACTTATTCTGCGCCAGTTTTAGGCCATTCTGAACAAGAACTCGATCAGCAGACCCCACTTTCACACTAAATTAAATTTGCAGGATACAAGACTTAAGCATTTAATACATTTAACCAATATAATCGATTAGTGTAGTAAATAAAAACTATATGGATACCCGACAACTATTTATTTCAAAAAATATAAAATATATCATTTGAAACAAAATTTTAGTAATTACATCTTTTTGAATTTACTATGGACCGCAGATCTTCTTCCCTCTTAAAAATGTTTAGTGTAATTTAAGATTTTGCTAACGATTGTGATTTAGCAATTACATCTTCAATCGTGCCAACCATATAAAAGGCTGCCTCTGGTATAGAATCTAACTCTCCACCTAAAATTCTTTTAAATCCTTTAATAGTTTCTTCTAATTTTACCATCTTACCAACATGACCTGTAAAAACTTCAGCAACTTGGAAAGGCTGAGAGAGGAAACGTTGTATTTTACGCGCACGTGCTACTGTGAGTTTATCGTCTTCAGATAATTCATCCATACCTAAAATGGCGATAATATCTTGTAATGATTTATAATCCTGTAAGATTTTCTGTACACCTCTAGCAACTCCATAATGTTCGGGTCCGATAATATTTGGATCCATTACTCTCGAAGTAGAATCGAGAGGATCAACAGCTGGGTATACTCCTAGCTCAGCAATGGCACGTGATAATACCGTCGTTGCATCCAAATGAGCAAATGTAGTAGCTGGAGCAGGATCTGTTAAGTCATCTGCCGGGACATAAACGGCTTGGACACTTGTAATAGAGCCAGTTGTCGTGGTCGTAATCCTTTCTTGCATGGTACCCATGTCAGTTGCCAAAGTTGGCTGGTATCCTACTGCAGAAGGAATACGACCCAATAAGGCTGATACTTCAGATCCGGCTTGGGTAAAGCGGAAAATATTGTCTACGAATAACAACACATCCTGACCCTCTTTGTCTCTAAAATGTTCAGCTAATGTTAATCCGGTCAGAGCTACACGGGCTCTAGCACCAGGTGGTTCGTTCATTTGCCCATAAACTAAAGCTACTTTAGACTGTTTATAATCGTCTTTTATGACCCCTCCAACTTTCATTTCGTTGTATAAATCATTGCCCTCTCGCGTGCGTTCTCCTACGCCTGCAAACACAGAAAAGCCTCCATGCGCTTTGGCAACATTATTAATAAGTTCCATAATTAGTACTGTTTTTCCAACACCGGCACCTCCAAATAGTCCAATCTTACCACCCTTTACATAAGGAGCCAATAAATCTACAACCTTAATACCAGTGACAAGAATTTCCTGTTCTACTGACATCTCTACAAAAGGGGGTGCATCTGCATGTATTGGTGCAAACTTATCTGTAGCTATAGGTCCACGTTCATCAATGGGTTCACCTATAACGTTAATAATCCTGCCTAGCGTAGGTTCACCAACAGGAATAGTAATGGGTGCCCCAGTATCAACAATTGGTTGTCCACGTACTAAGCCTTCTGTGCCATCCATGGCAATTGTACGGCATGTTCTTTCACCTAAATGTTGTGCTACTTCTAGAATCAATTTAGGTTTACGACCAGGTACTTCAAGCGCATTTAAAATCGGTGGCAATTCTTTGTCAAATTGAACATCTACGACAGCACCAATGACAGCTATAATTTTTCCTTTCGCTCCGCCTGCAGCAGATTTAGGTGGTTCACCAGTCAGTTTTTTATCTGGAGGCTTTTCATCTTTTTTCTTGCTGTCAGTGCAATATTTTGCACTGGGATTATTCAAGTAAACACAGGCACCGAGTTTGGTAAGATTTCTAGAATTATTAGAGGTTTTAGTGATACTTATACCTTTTACGTTGGATTTAGTTTTCACCTTGCTTACGTTTTTATTAGTCTTTGAAGGAGGACTCTCCGCATCAATTGTCTTTTTTGATTTAGATTTATAACGTTTGCCGATATCTTTTAATAATTTAAATCGATTAGCTAAAATGTTTTCGAAAATATGCGCACCCATTACAACAGACATTTTATCAGTTTTCTGTAATAAATAAAATATTTTTTTAGCCCACGATGTCGTTCGCGATACCTGACATTTAATTCAAATTATATTTTGACAGTAAACATTCGTGAAGTGGCCAATGTTAATATGGTATGAAGCCTTCTTTTAATTCCTATGTAGTGAATATAGATAAATATTTCAAACTCTTTTAGTAAATAAAAAATCTAATCATAAAAATATACATAACACACTATATTATTATAAACCAAGAAGTACTAATTCATATCGTTACTCTCCACAAAGAACTGATAAATTTATAATAAAGTAATTAAAGTGCTTTAAAATTTCAAAGCCAAAGTTGATTAGAGTTTTCGAGCAATCGAGTCAATATGAGGAGACCTGTACAATAGACTGTTGACCAATAGGAGCGATGTGGCGAGCGAAACGGGTCAATAGTTTGTTCTTACCTTTAATTTTTGATGAGCACGCCATTCCGAAGTGCGCATTCAAGGGAGTATCTATACACAATAAGAGTGTTTACGCACAGTTCCTGGCTGATATTGGGATGGAACTAAACTGCTTACTAATAACGGAAAGTTTATCACAATATCGATACAATGACGAGTTGTGATTATTGTTAAGAGCATTTTTGTATAAACAGTAAGAATACTCATTATGAATTATTTTTTTTCAAATATTAATTATTATGATAAGATGAATAATGAATGACTGTTGAAGATTACTACTCAAACTAATAAATTAAAAATCAAAATCAAAATTTTATTTATTTCTCCCAAATATTAATTTAGCTAAAGCGAAGAACTACATACAGCATGAGAGTGGGAGACAGGAGTCTGTACTATAGGACTCCTGGTTTTCTCCTCTCAGACCTTTACTTAATTAAACAAAAAAGTAATATGCGTCGCGTTAAATAAATAATAACTTTACACCCGCACTCATATACTTAAATATCTTAAATACATTAATAAATTATGAAAAAGTAATGACTGGAAGCATTAAACGAACAAATTTAATTTCGTTTTTTATGTTTCCCTTTTAATCTCGCTAAGCCCTTTGAATAATTAAATGAACCTAATAATAAGTCGAAGAAAGCTTTATAACTCTATGCATATTTCACTAACTAATTTGGCTGGTCGTGTCGACCCAATTATACCAATATAGCCCTGCAGTGAACCGCCCCGTACTAAGTTTCATTTTTAATATGCACCCCAGTACTATTGATATATGGATAGAGGATTTAATCATTTGTTTGCGTATATTACTAGCTGCGCGGTTTCACCGCATATGTTATTTATCAGAAATAATCAGAAACAAACATTCAAATGTCGGTAGTGACGCATATTTAATGCGTTTTAACAAACACACTTTTTCGGTGTATAATATCAGCATTGTTGTTTACATGTAGAGATTTCTGTTTTGAACTCCTCTTGTTTCTTAATATTCAACAGAAACGCATTGATATACATTACGATGTGACTCCACTCACCGATTTTATAGAACTTTTATAAGATTCGCAATTTAAGTGCAGAATATTGTTTTGTATCGGAATGATTTGTTTACATATTGTTTCACAATCCAATGTACGAAAACAGGATTCTTATTCCAGTAGATTAAAGAAAATTTGAAAAATATCTTTGAAGTCGTATGTAAATAGTGAGTTATTGAAGTGCATGAAATTAAAGTAAAATTGTGAATACGGCGTTTCCTCAACTCTGGCCTATGACATTACTTCGCAAAAAGTTAATAAGGAATACTGCAAATGGGTAAAATCATACAATACATTATGCGAGGTCGATTCCTGGCTCCGTGAATCAATTTTTGAAATATCCAATAATACAGTTTTATTTTTATATAATAACAATTATGTTGACACCGTATAAATTCTACAGTAATTTTAACGTTAACGTAAAACTAATTCTTCTGTTAATTTGATCTCCCACCAAATGTGACATTTTCCTTTCGATACAATATTATGTCGTTGTAATTATGTATTCAATTTTTGATATTAAAAAAAAAATAAATAAAACTTATTTGTTTTAAAATATTCCCTAGGATATATAACTATTTTCATGTATTACATAATTACTACTTTGGTATATAAATAAATACTATTCTTGTGAGACTGCATTTTAAACAAATTAAATGATAAAAGTTCGCATTTTAGCAAACGGATCCAATGCTTCACAACGTTAAGTGGAACTAAGGAAAAACTGTAATATGCTTAAAGGAAATAAAATGGAGCAAAGGCCCCTAAAATTGTGCCTTACGCTAATTAAATTAGATTCTCAAAGGTGTCGTTTTAATTAAATCCAGCCATGTCGGAAACCTATTTTGATGCCCGGAGACCCGGGTATGATTAAAACAATATATAAAAGAAACTTGCATTTTAATTTAATGTACATACCCAGAAAATGTTTGTTAACTTCAACTTTTTAATAAAGTAGGGCTATATGACGATAGTATTTAATAAATCCACGTGAGAAGCGGTGATGTTAGATGTGATATTAAAAATTCTTAGTAGACTCCCCGACGTAAATTCTGTTCGTTATTATTCATTTTAAATTTTTAACGAATATTTTTTTAAATATTTCAAGAGGTGATGAATATGAGAGCGATGGCAATATTATATCGCAGAATGTAAAATGAAAAAATAAGTGTTATTAATTTGGCGACTTAGCTGTCGTGAGTTCCTTGCAAAAAATTTAAAAATTGTCTGGACTTATATATGGATATCTAAAGGTATAACAGGCAGTGGTTTTAAGGTAACTTATATCTGTTCCATGTCATATAAACGAGAATAGAGCAGATATTTTTTACCTCCAATGTCTTAAATAACGACGGTGATTAACCGATATTCAAGAGAAAACTGGTATTCTTTTTGCATAACTAAGTCAGATTAAATTACGTGGCTTGTGCTTTAATTGGTTTGAAAAAACGGAACTTCATTGTTAAGTCTGATATTTATTTATATTCTCCATATCCTAACAATAGTGAAGTGAATTCGACCGCATATACTCTATATCTTCAAATAACTAGTAACGTATCTGTCTAGCTGTTAAAGAATGTCATTTTAGAAATGGGCTATTTTTTGTCAATTTCAACATCATCAAAGATAAAAATGTTAGTCTATCTATAGTATGCATGTATTTACAAAAATAAGTATGTTTAAGTATGTCTATTAGTTAACTAGTTCTCATAGTACAAGCTTTGCTTAGTTTGGGACTAAATGGCGTTGTGTTAAATATCTAACAATATTTATTTGTTTATTTATAAAAAGGAATTTTCAATTTTACTAAAAGTTTATTAATTTTGGTTACAGTATTGACTGAGGGGATTAACCATCTATACAAATGGCCGATACATCCCGTTGTTGCCCCTCGTGTGCTTGGGGAATACAAAATTGATCCGTTGCATGAACTAACACATTCTAAAAGTCAATCATTGTCGTATATTTCACGAATTATTTACGTTACTGATTGAAATTTATTTTTAATCGTAGTTCATTTTGTGTTATAATGTACTTTTAAACTTTAAACATTTCAAGAATATTACAATTATACTGGAAAGGTGGTAATTTGATTTGATTAAATTTTATTTTTAGAGGAACGTTGACTCATATTGAATCGTGTACATTAACAATTTTTTCACTGTTCAAAATATCAAATCAGCTTAAACACCAAGCCGGTATGTTAACTTAAATTAATCTAGTCATTAAACTTTTCCTGTAAAACAGAGATTTGTATGACGATGTGTACAAGCTATATGTGTCAATATTAAAAAGTCAACAACCTATTTACTATTTATATATTTATTGTAGATGATGGGAAGGATATTTATGAGAATTTTACATTTAGTTACGTAAGATGGAATAATTTTGTTACTAATTTAATTTTAATTTAATTTTACGTGTACATAGCATAGACTAACACAAAGTTTTAACAAACAGTTAAAACTCGTATTGACTTAAATATTTTCAATGCTCGTTGTTTTCATAAAACTATTTAACAAATACATTTTTCTTTGTTTCCAAATAAAAAAATCAATGAGTAACACCTTAAAAAACTACAAACTAAATAAAAGGTCCATTCCGGGCTCGGGCAGGTCCACAAGTCAAACAATATCGCGAGGGGTGGACGGAATTGAGCCAGAATCATTTATAAATGGGGGGAAAAATGGGGAGTGAGAGAGGCACGCGCTGCATTTTGCATGAACCGTGTTCGTAGGTAAATCCGCCCAATTTCTCTGTTTCTGTATACTATTGTATCGTTATTGGTCTATTATACTGTTCTGTACTTACTGTATGGATTTAACGTCGGCTTTTAGTGTAAGAGGCTTCTCTCCATCAGGTAATCCAAGGATGAATTAAATATGAATGGATGAATGCCTACCTCATAGATACCGAGGTATCTGTAAGAAAATTAATTAGATTTTAGTATGAATACAATGTTAGTATTGTCGGTATTCCGTTTCTTATGTGGATAAGCGACGTTTCACTAAGAGATGCAGTTTTCTCAAAATTAAAGTATCTATAAATTCAATTAAATTACTATAAATATGAAACTCTTCAAAGGAGTTGAGATGTGTAGAATACTGGGAAAGAATTTATTAATTAAAGTCGCAAGTATAAAATCGATATATAAATGCGTATCTATTTCTACCGAAGAGGAAGTTATTTTTCTGTGGCTATCCAATCCATTAAGTAATCTGTATTTGTTTGAGATAATATTAAGTGATGGATTGGACAAACAGTCACTAGGAATCATTAATCTTCTAAAAACCTAATTTTTGCAAACTGAATGCATTTTCGTGTTCTCAAATATTTACTACGTAACTTCAAAATCTTTTTTACTCGCCTATTTCATCCTCTCATATCTTCTTTACCGATTTCGCTCATCTTCGAACTCGACATTTTTTTTCTTTAACATATTTGCCTACGAAAAATCAAGATCGGATAACCGATACTCAAGTTATTATCGGACAATGTTTTTCCTACTCACATACAAACGTCGCCTCGCTTAGTCAATTATTCAAGATTTTAAATAGCTATAAGGAACTATATATTACAAGAATTACGCATAATAAAACGCAGGGAAACAAGTTGAATACCTCAAGTAGTCAGAGTTTTCCATAACGAACCGACAACGAGATATTATAAGAGTTCCGCGCTTTATTGTTTTGCGTAAGAAAATTAAATTGGCTTTTTATAAATAATACTTGTACTTTAGATATTTGTTTAACTATCAGGGGAAAAATTCTTCAATAGAGGAATATTGGTTAGGTTATTATGCACTTTTAGTTTTATTAGAATTTATTTCTTTAAGCAATTATACTTTTAAATATTATTTATCAATACACATATTTTATTCTTTAAAATAGTTTACTGCAAATGTAAACTATTTTAAGCTTAATTAGAATGAAATTAAATCATACGTACTCTTTGGATTTAGGATTAGATTATTAAGCATCTATAGATTTTTGTCTGTATGAGTGTGAAAAAAAAAAGTATTAATACGGAGCATGTAAACAAAAGTCAGGCACTAAAACCAACGAAATAAACAATAATCGTTAGATATAATTAGCACTTCGGAAGGTTTTCCTCCGTCGTACATTTTTAACGAACGCAGGTAGAAAGCGCGAGATAGAAAATGGGTAGTCACCTTGGTCTGCATATTACATTAGATTTAAATTGTTTACGTCGTTAAGAAACTTTCCTGAACTGCGAAGAGGCAGGAAACTTTGTTGCGATACATTTATTTTATTTTTCGTAATTGTGAACACCTGAAACATTCTGTATTTATTTAAAAAGCGAAAGTGTGGTAAGTAGAATGTAAATGCTTAATAGCGAATAATTGGTGTTTAATAACTGGATCATTAATAAGTTAAATCCCTATTTTACTGTAATAAGGAATTAGAGATTTTGAAAGTGATTTGAATCGCGGTTTGTTAACACTTATAAAACTGTCTACAATTAACAGTGGTTATAGACAGACTGAATTTGTTACATCATCTTTAGTTTCTAAATATGTATTACGCAACAATCAAGATATGATAAGAAATTACTTGATTAGAAAAGGATTTATTAAAGGCTATGATTCTCTAATATTTAAAATTTAAAAGACATAACAGTAAGTTCGTCTCCGAAAGAAATATTGACATATTATAAATTAACTATTGAGTAATTACGCAACTACAAGTGATTGCAACAAAAATAGTAAATAATGTAACGTATCTATTCTACATTACATGTGGTCTATTGTTCTTTAACATTATACAAAAACTATATAGTCATCATAACATTATGTCATTAAATAATACAATGATTGTCTAGTATGATTCGAGACTCGTTTGTGTAAGTACATTAAAATTCCGTTATGAAGTTTTTTGCGGTCTTAACGTTTTTAATCGTCTTTCAATTTTGCTGCGTTAATTCCTTCGCGGTACTCGATGTATTCTCTGATAAAATAAGTGAATTCGCGCACGCCGTAAGAAGCGCTTTCAAATCCTTTAAGTGCAAAATGCGAAATTTTCTCTTTCCCGATGAGACTATCGATAAAGAACTCGATTATTCGATTAATTATGGAATAAGGCCAAGAACCAAGAAGGCATTCAGTGATTTTGTCGAAGCAATGGCAGCTGAGAGTGAAACAGAATCGCCTGAATATTTAACTTTGAGATCGGAGCCCACCGCTCTAATGTCTACTCCGCAACTAGCAACCTTACATGGAAAGCGCACAGAGTCACATACCGTCCTCACAAGGGACGGCTACCTTATCACACTGCATCGGCTAATTACTCCATGTGTCAGAAATTTTGACAATGATTGTATTCAGGAAACGGTTCTTCTTCACCATGGTCTACTTGGAAGTTCAGCTGACTGGATTTTATTAGGCCCAAACGATTCATTACCATATATTCTATCAAACGTTGGATACGATGTTTGGATGACAAATGCAAGAGGCAACTACTACTCTCGAGGTCACATATCGAAAAAGGTAGATGATTTGGATTTTTGGAACTTTTCATGGCACGAGATGGGTGCGTATGATTTGCCTGCAGTTGTGGAATATATCAAAAATGCAGGAAATACTACTTACCCGATAAGTTACATTGGTCATTCAATGGGTACGACTGCTTTTCTCGTGTTTTTGTCGACGCTACCGGAATATAACAAATATATTAAAATGGCAATCTTCTTAGCGCCTCTCGCGTTTCTGACGAACCTCGAGGGTCCTTTAAGAATTCTTAAGTCGATAGCTAATGATCCTCCTGAACATTTTATAAAACTATTAGGCGAAGGAGAATTTATGCCAAATAGAAAAGTGCCTTATTGGATTGTAAGTAAATATTGTAAGGGTGCTCCAATATATTGTTCTAATCCATTTTTATTTTTTGCTGGGGCAATACCCGAGGAAGATATTTGGGATACGAGTTTCGTTGCAAGGTTGTTGTTCCATGTACCAGCCGGAAGTTCGACGAATACGATACTGCATTATGGGCAGTTGATAAAGAGTGGGAAATTTCACAAGTTCGGTGATGAAACTCAGGAATATCCCTTGAATAAAATAACTGTGCCCATTGCGTTGATATCTTCCAGCGACGATTGGTTAAGCACGGGGCCCGATGTTCTACGATTATACTTTAGTATCCTGCGCCCTATTGATCATTACATTATACGGGACAAGAAATTGAATCACGCTGATTTTGTTTGGGGTGCAGATGCTAAAACAGAAGTGTATGAGAAAGTTCTAGATTTCTTGATCCATGGTTTACATTACAATGATACTAAAATAAATGAGATAATGTAGGTGATATGTACAATAAAAAATTTTTATAAACACTGAGTTTTATTTAATTAAATTGTTATTTAACGTTAGAAGTATTTTTCAAAATCTAAGTATAATTGGCCTTGATTTTGAAAACCAGCTTAGTAGGTTGGTAAGAACAAAGAGACATTTTCAAGGTACAGATAAACAGATAACCAAACACACATCAACACCTCGTTTCGTTTATAAATTATCTAAATGTTTATAAGTAGTTATCACAGAAGCCACTATTGAATCTGAGTTTGTATTATACATAACAGCCCAAGTTTAATTGAGATGTCAGTTACTATAAATGAAGGAAACGTCTCATTTTTATTAGTGATCTCGTCAGATGAGAAAACTTTTGGATGCGTATGTTCCAGCCCGCCGCTAGTTAATTTTGTACTAAAACTCCACGAATCTGATCCGATCTTGAGTTGACATGTTGCTAACATTTTCAGTGATTCCATTGAAACTTCATTATTCTGTTCACATACCTATATGGCTGTGGGTATACATTTTTATTTAAACTCGCTTTTTTATTAAAGTTAAAAACGCACACTTTGATGAGTGAAAAATAATTAATATTGTACACATACAAAAAAACAGAAAAAAAATAAAGAAAAAGCATTCGGCGATCTTAACATTATTAAGCAATTTCATCCCGACGACCTTGCATGAAAGAAACGTAACAGTTAATATGGGTCGTGTGGTGTATTAACGAAGAATTGAGTCTATAAAACTAAATTTGAATTTAACGAATAAATCAGAAATCGATCAAAACGTATTGGTAAACACGCCACACCACAACTCTGGAAGATGAGCCCCCGAAATAAACCAAAACATTCGGCCCATGCCAAGTTGATAAACTGCAAATACAAACAGTGCTAACTATTATAAGGATCCACTATTACTTAAAATTTACAAAATTGTAGTTGTCACCGTTACCTTATGTATATGTGCATTATGTATTTTATAAATACAAAACTCATTTTATGAACGAATTAATACATCACGAAACATCAATATGAACGTAACTACAAAAACATAATAGGATCAATTTCACAGCGAATAAAGTATCTGATTTAATTAAGGCCACCTTTTATTTTTAACAACTTTATAAAAGCAAGGCGTTGTCAAAAAGGGCCCAGACAGGCTTAGAAAAATCAGCAAATAAAACTGAACTTATTTGCAAAACAAATTCATCTTTATTCTCGTCTGAGCACATTAACCAAGCCACATTGTTTATCCGAAAACTTTTTTATTTACCGGCGCATAGAAACAGGTATTTTAATGCAAATGTGTAAAAAATACCCTCTTCATGTTTTCAAAAGTTGAAAGTGCCTTGGCTGCGTTATTAAAAATTCTGCGATCATTTATCCTTTGTAGTAACACCGTGGTACCGATATAAGTATATATACCTACTTCGTGGTACATTTTGATCAAGTTGAGTAATTTATATCTACTCACTATTATCACTAAAAATGTGTACCAGGAGTCATTCAGGAGATTATAAGAGACATTAATGAAGTATTCTAATTAAAAAATTGTGTTATACTCTCGTACACTAACATATAAAATACTAATTTTAAACGATTTCTTCCAGTTACTATTATATATATTATATTAACATTATATAAACTTTCTCATGAAGGGTTTGATTTTAAATTTATACGATGTAATAATTGTGGATAGGAAGTTTACACAGTACTATATAAATATTTTAAATTACGTTACACGTTTATAATAATTGTAACAGATCATCTATTGTAGTTCTTTCAGAGAATTCTAACCAGTTACTAGAAGCGTACAATGAGGAACAAAGAGATAATTCTCATTATTGTATTTTTCATAAACGAAACACATTCAAATGAATTAATAAAACCTAATTATGGACGAAATAATTTTCCGAAAGTGCGTGACAACGTTCGAGATTCTTTTAAACAACTCGTCAAAAGTGTTATAGAGTTTTTCAACGTGTCTATAGGACAACTAGAAGCAAGACGACGTAAAATAAAAAAAGGCTTTTTCAATTTCATAGATGTCTCATTTAAAGATAAGCAAGTTACGGATGGCAACTCAAGAAGATTTTTAAATCATTTCGTAAACGTGGAGACGGAATTGTCTACTTTGATCCTTTCCCACGGATACAAGATTGAAAGTCACTCTGTGATCACGATAGATGGTTATATTTTAACTCTTCATAAAATTAAACCAAAAATAGACAATTTGACGAAAACGAGGAAAACAATCGCTTTACTGCAACATGGATTATTTGGCAGTTCAGCTGATTGGTTCCTCCTTGGACCAGAGAAATCTTTGCCATATATAATTCTACGATCCGGCTGCGAAGTTTGGCTGGCTAATTCAAGGGGAAATATATTTTCCAAGAGTCACGTATCAAAAAACGTCGAGTCACCCGATTTTTGGAATTTTTCTCTGCATGAAATAGGAATGTACGATTTATCAGCTACGGTGGATTATATACTTGATGTCAGCCAAAAAGACTCTGAATTAATTATTATAGGACACTCTTCAGGGGGCGCCGCCTTGTTAGTATTACTATCTGCTGCTCCTCGTTACAATAGTATTCTAAAATTTGGTGTACTCTTAGCTCCTCTTGTGTTTGTATCTCACGCAAAAGGATCACTAAAATATGTAAGTTACTTGTATAATGAGCAGAATAAAGCGATATTCACCAAAAATGGTACTAAAGAATTCGTACTAAACGGTACAGCTTATCAGCGAGTTATGAATATATTTTGTGATATGCACTCCTTTAAAAGTTATTTCACGTGTTTGCGGTATGGCGGGAAAGGGGAAATTAAACCGCATACTTCAGCTATTCTGAGTGCTACCTCTTCAGGAGGATCAGAAAAATGTCTGATTCATTATTTGCAAATGATGAAAAGTGGTCACTTTAGAAAGTTTGATTACGGAAGGAAGGAAAATTTAAGGAAGTACGGTCAGCGGTTTCCTCCCCGGTACAACCTGCAGGACGTTACTGCACCCATCTTCCTGTTAACGTCCTCAGACGATTGGTTATCAGTGCCTGAAGATATAACAATGTTGATAGGGAAATTACCTAATGTTATTGATCATATGCTCATTACTCAAAAGGGGTTTTCACACATGCATTTTCTTATAGATGAATATGCAGTGCAACTAGTGTACAATAAGATATTTAGATTGTAAAGCTAAAATATTCACTTGAGATTAATAAATTTACATACTTTATTTTTTTGTATGTTGCAAAGTATTACGTTCATTGTAATTACAATTAATTTATTTTAAGTAAATCTATTAATAATGTTAACGTTTTTTATTGGACTCGTGAAGATGTACCCACTTTGTAACGTCACCTCACCATTACAATTATGATTAACTTTCTGTCCCAACAAGGTATATGCATAGGTATCACATCAATAATTAATTAATTTGACTGTCCTTTTACTTTAAAAGGATATCAATCTTCAGATAAAAGAAAACTTGTAAACACGAGTACATATATCAATAAACATCAATAAAATTCAGGACATCTATAATACTTCCTTCAACTGTAATCGTCGATCATATTTCTCACTCACCGTTCAGCATGAATAGTAGCCGCTCGCTCGCATCGCACAGGAATGTGTTGCCTTTTGTGTGTCGGACATGCGGCGATGATTTCCCCTGAGGCTCCTTCATGGCGACCGGTAACGCGACATGCCAGTGAGCACCTCTGCGCTTAAATGAAACGTCGTCATGATATATTTAAATGAAATAAAGTTTATAACACACTTTTTGTCACTTCTACGCTTAGATGAAAACTTATGTGGTATTTAATCTAAAAAAAAAAAAAAAAAGCAATCTATTGAGTAATTCACGCATTTTCGTTACTAAGAACGACACATTTCATTAAATGGAAATTGTTATGCTACGAAATCTAGTATAATTATTAATAGTCTTACCTGCAAATTAACAGGTTCATATTCCGCATTTCACCGTTCAGTATGAATAGTTGTAACTCGCTCGCATCTCACAGAAACGTTACCTTTTGTGTGTCGGACATGCGGCGATGATTTCCCCTGAGGCTCCTTCATGGCGACCGGTAACGCGACATGCCAGTGAGCACCTCTGCGCTTAAATGAAACGTGTAATGATATTATCTTAAATGAATTATTAACAAAAATGATAATTCTTTATATGCATAAATAAAAAAAAATATGATTGTCTTTACTTACGAACGCTTCTAACTTCATCATTAATTATTGTCAATGCAAGTAAAATTATGACAAAATATTTGTATCATTTATCAGTGTTTCTAGGTAGAAACAAACATAATAAACTTATAAAAGCATATAAAAATTGTGCAATACTAGAATAACGATCTAACAAATCGAAAACACATGAATGCTCTTGGAAGGTACGGAGGTAATACTTCCATGTTAATTAATTAATGAATCTTCAGCCGTAGATTTTCCATGTTTCCATATTCCAAGGAAGGACTTCATATTCGTTGGATAAATAATACTGAATTCATTTTCAGTCATGAGTCTTATAGCTGACAATTTAATATAAAATTCCTCAAATGTGTTTAAATTGTTCGTTACTGCATGAATATTGTTAATGGCCGCTTTCAATATTCTATCTATCCCTTGTTTTGCTTACTAAAGTCAGACAAATCTATTTGCACTTACTTTGACTTCAATATCCTAACGATGGATACATTTGCTATGACTTTTGTCTATCTATTGTCATATAATTTGACATTACAATCTATCCATAATCATTGATACATCATTGAAAATGGCCTTTAATGACGCATTATTAAGAGTTATCTTTATAACACTGACCTTTATCGAACTTAATTTTCGATTCGTAAAAATAAATGATATTACAACGATACCTTCGAAATCGATAAAAAGAAAAATTCGGGTCCTTGTAGATTTGCTTTAGTGCCGTTTAGGGCGTCATTTTTCTTCCCTATTCAATCTACGGGAATAGTGGCCCCTTAAATACTGCTATTATTTAGAAGTGACTTAGATCAGGTGTTCAATGTAATGGCAAGTGTGAAGTGGATTTATCACAATATGTTATATATTTTACGTTTTGAAATATTGGATGCGAGATTTCTATGATTATTATAAAACCCTCACTATCGTATGTAATAATTAAAGGTATAAAATGGATTGTTTACTTTGAAACCATATTTTAATTCAGTTTTACTAATTTTCGTATCCAGTACATCAGCGTTATAATTAACATTTGAAAGACTATACATTGTACTGCAATAAAAAAAACATATTTAAAATCCTTTCATTTTGGTCGGTCCTTTTACAATCCTTTGTAATTCGCAATAATAATATGATTTAAATTTTAGAAAATCATTCATCTCTCAGCAGCGCTATAAATAACACAAATATCTATACATATTGTATAGTTTTATACACTGATGTATCACCGTAATTGAAAAAGAAAACAAATATAACTTTAGTAACGGACGATACTACAACAAGCAATAACAAAGGGCATTTCTTATACATACCGATCGATACAAAAAAGTTACACCGGGATAATATGATTATTTAAAAAAAAATTGAACGCAAAATTGGAACATAAGTTTGAAACAAAAAATACGTTGCTAAAATTATCACCCTCTTTAACCTTAACCGCGCGAAATATAACAAGCATAACATTAGTCACGGACAATACATTGTAACATACAGCAAAGCGTTCACGCTCGCGTCGGCTAAATTCAATATATCCCTTTGACGTCCCCTCAGCTTCTCCATTCCCGCTGTACATTACCGCATCAAATAATAACGCAGAGCATTCCTAGGATCGGTCGATAGACCAAGCCCGGGGTGCACTTTTTATGATTCTTTTAAATTAAAAATTTACACAAGGATTTGTACATGTATCTGTTATTGTAAAATCTCGTCCATTTAGGCAGTGTTTTTAAATTTTTGATAAATGGGTTATTTAATAATTAGTGTCAAAATTATATTGATACATACGTTTTTTTAATTTCCATAAATACGTAATAACATTATTAATAGAATATAATACAGAACATACAGTTTAAATAAACATGGATTATTAATATCGTCACCCTTCTTAACCTTAATTGGACGAAAGCATACATAATTATTCATTCAACACCTAGCTTGTCTGTTCTTGTAAAAATTATGAGTCGCTTTTGGTCACACACACACAATAATCATTGTATAAGAGACAATTTGTTATTGAGGCTTATTCTATGTTGTTTACAAACAAGAATTATATTCACAGAATTCGCCTTACAAATGAAAGATTACACTTCTTCCTAATATGTATAATTATGAGTAAAGGTATTATAACTAGTGATTCGATCCGAGCTAGACCTCCATCCTTTTATATACATATGAAAATCTCCTATTTCATCCCTCCCTTCCTATCTTCGTTAAAATACGAACATACCAACATACAAACGAACAATCGCCCGGCTATCTCGACTCTGAGACGCTTCACTCGGACAAATATATAAAGATATTCAATTCAAATTACCACACTAACCCATCAAATTACCCATAGCAATGTGCAAAATAAAATGAATAAATAATAATCGTATGTAACAAGCGTTGATAATGCAAGCCAGCTGCAAGCGTTGTTTTTATTGCCGGCAAAAGCATTAAATATTGCAATTACAGGGGAGGCCAATGATTGAACAATATCGGTAAGGGTGGGATTATAAACAGAATTTGTTGGAATTGCACACATGGGATGTTTTTTAAGGCACCTGATGGATAGTCTATATTGGCAAGGTTTTGTAATCAAGAGAGTGAAGTTATAAATGGCTCGAATGGAAGCTTTTAAGTGATTGTAGCTTTGTTAGGCTGGAGTTTAAACTTTTTATACTTCAAAGTTTATAAAGAGTTGATACCAAATTAGTCGAAAATAAAGGTTCACCAGCTTTTAGACGCCGATAGAACAATATAAATAATTTATTTGCTTGTATCGACACTACGTAATTTTCTTTAATTCATACATAAACATCTTGAATGCACCTATAAGTTCAGTAGTTGTGCAAACGTTTTTACGCATTTAAAAAAATTGCATTTCTATCAACAAATGGGCATGAACGTTCTGTCTATAGTATATTAAAGTATATTAAAAAAATCTTTACTCTTTAAACGTTTGTTCTGTGCGCCAATTATTTTGGGAAAGTGAACACAAACGGCCTGACAATATATCTTAGAGTCATCTTTCTCCCAAAATTGCAAAAATTATTAAATGTTATTATTTTATTTTTTGCAAACTATACATTTTTCTCAAAAAAATCGCAGTACAAAAAAACTCGTACTTAAACAAATTAGCCAAAAATCGATAAACATAATATTATAAATAAATATCATCGCCATAAATTATTTTTATCAAACGTGCACAATGTTTACTCTCCGCCGTAAATAAAGATTACATCAAGTGTTATTCATCCTAAATCAATAATTATGCTCATGATACAGTACAGTGTAGATTCGAGACTGCAATTACGTTAGGGGATTAACATCATTTGTTATAAAAAAAATAGGGTCGAAAGTTGCGTGTATTCAGCCCCCTAAATGTGACTTGTGTTGTCCGTTGGTTGTACCCTTACTACGGAGGGGAACACGTGTTGCATGCATGTCTTATTCAATTTATTTCAATTGAAGTACACTTGATACGAGTATTTTTATATGAATTGTGGTGTTTGAGTGCTTTCGACCGATCGACCTTACTGTAACGTTTTGTATAGTGGAGCGTGATGAAATTTTCACGTTTTTAAATCATTTTTTTTATTCAAGCTATATTCAATTATTATATTTGTTTTAATTGAAACTAATAGTGTATATCATATATTATTTTAGAATATAAAAACAATGTCGTGGAATATATATAAATAGCTAGTTAGAAGTATACGTATGTTTACAGTCTTGTCATAATTAATATTGTTTATTTAATGTATGTAACATTAATTACTATTACAATGTGTTAATATCACAAAATATTTTACTATATATTCGACCTAACATAAGAAACACAATTTAAAAGACCATCGTATAAAGTACAAATATACCAAATTCCTTGGTCATATTTTGTTTATTTAAAATTTCAACAATATTCATTGCCAGTCTAAGTATTTTACAAATCACAAAATTTGAAAAAGACCTATTCATTATGTTTTTTTTGTCGAACCTAAAACAAATAAAACAACTTCTTCAGAACTACGTAGCAGTGCGTCTAGTGCTTCAAGCGCTACACAAACAAACATACAAACTAGTTAGTTTGCGGTGCTCCACCAGGATTAGCAAGTAATGGAATCAGCTTATCTGTACCGGCACATGATAAAGCTACTTTACATTTATATCTATTTAAGGATCAAAAAACATCTGTTAAGTGATGATTCTTTCAGCTTTTACCCCAAATAAAAACAATGAAAGCCTATATTATATCAATCATCATCAGTGTAGTGTATATAGTATCAGCATTGCACCCGTGCTACGCCGGGGCGAGTCGCTAATATAAAAAAATCCGTTTATTGCCTGTATCAATTAAAAGTACAATAAAAATACAATCATTTCTATATTCAGCATACGCAACGCTGTATATAATATCAATTATTTTATAACTATCACTAACATTACCATTATCACTAACATTTTATTGATTTTTATATAATCGACCAGGGAATAAATTAACCTATATGTTTAGATTGTCGTTTTGTTTCATTCAAAAAGTTCCCATGTATCAATATTATAATAGTCAATTTTAAGACCACGATTCCAAAATTCAGTACCCTACTCCCTAGTCTTTTTTAATTCCTTTCATTACGAACATTGTAAAATAAATTATTCCTTTTTTAATTATAAGTACTAATCGATGTCTTCAGGGACCTGCAGGGCGTAGGTTTCCACGCCCCGGGCGAGGGGAAATCCATTTACCCCTCTCTCACGCCAGAATTCAATTTCGATGACATTTTTTTTCATCAGTAAGATATAAAACCGGCCACATTATATTCTATGCATATAACAACTGTTTGATGATCACATAGGTGTTAAGACATGTTTTGTCACGAAATTTAGGAGCTTGTTCATATGAAACAAAAAAACAAACCATCAAATCTTTCATCTTTATAATATCTTTATATTAGTAAATAAGCCAGTAGCCAGACCAATCCTGTCCATTAAATATGTATATAAAGTTATTGCTATACGATATGGATTCTTTGTAGAAACAAAACAATGGTTATTTTATCTGTATATCTTTATTAAATGATTTAAAGTGTGATCATCTGTTCTTCACGTGATTGACGCACAGAAGTCTAACTTCAATTTAGATTTCGTGAAAAATGGAAAAATTTGGAAATTAATGGAATCCTTGTTGAATGCGCAACGCCCATAACAAAAAGAAATTACAGCTGTAGTTTTAATGTATAACAAATTATATTGTATAAAACTAAATTACCCCTACATCAATCTTAAACACACCCAAACGTGCCTGAATCAAATTGGATGATTTTTATTTCCTTGTATATTCAAATATTTGTGGTATATGCATGTAAATAATAACCTTAATTGATATTGAATTTGGAAACATAATAGTCCCTAATGGAACAGATTACATTGAATTTAACGTTAATTACCGGTATTGGGCACGCATGCGATATTTTAATGCACTTTTTAAAAGTATACCCCATTAAGTGAGAGGATTCAATATCACTTAAATGAAATAATGTATTAATTGTATTGTTTTATCCATTTCCAAAAAGACCTTGTAAATATTTCGCCATGAATTGTCAAATATCTTCATATTTGTACAAATGTAAAAAAAAATGTTACTTCTAGTTGGATTTCGGCTACCGCGGCCTATCTGAACAGAGAGTAGCCAACTGTGCAGGAGATGTTTTAGGGCTCAAGTGTGTCTGTGAACACGTGCGCTTTATTTTAACTCTCATTATGCGATGGGACGAAAATTTAACACGACGATGGAGATCAGGACAGACGGCTTTACATGCTCTCCAAGGGCATGTACCGCCAACTTCTTGACCCTGAGTCAACTCAGAAAAAAGATATAATTGGATTTTTTTCTCCCCACACGGGATTCGAACCTGTAACTCCCTGATTAATCTCTATATAAACAGTGGTTGTGTCTTTGATTAGGCCCAAATATCAACAATTACCTAATATGTTCATAAAATCTTTACATCATTCTCATATTTCTTTAGGTAAAGAATATTTCACGCACCTTTAAAAGCATTTTCCATTTCAATAAAAAATAGTTGACAAACAACTAATTTAATGCGTCATTACCATTCTAGAACAAAGAAATAAAAAGTTTTAATCCTCACATAAAAAGTCGTGGTGTTAAAGTCAAGGGGCGCACAAATGACTTGTGTTTCCCTTTCTCCAGAGAAATTCATTTTGTAGGGTGTAATCAGGGTGAAATCGTGCAGAATTGATCCGAACTTATCTTGAAAGGAATTCGGAAAAGAATGTGTTCCTTTCGCATGACAATCTATAAGAAAACAGTTAAACTATACTCTGAGGAAAATCTTGTGTATTCAGTATTTAATTTTAATCTACCGAGATGATTCATGCTTTACTTACAGCCTTCTTTGAAACTTTTGCAATGAACGTGGGTGCTTTTAATAGGTTTTATGTTCTGTTTAGAAAATGCACCGCAATATTATTACGAGAACATATTACATTTTAAAAATACTTTTAAATAAGTTATTTCTTGTTAATGGCTCACGTACAAAATTTCAAGAATTTAATGTCAAAGATTTGCGCAAATAAAATTTATATAAATAATTTCTCTGAAGTGCAATACAGAAAGAATCTATACAAAATGGTGAACTGTAGTAATTTTCTAAAGCTGTATATTTCATTAAAAGCATCCGCACAAAATACAACTTTGTGTTCATATTGCCTTTGACTGTACTGTTATTATGTTACAGGTCGTTTTATTCTTGTAAACAGAAAATAAAAAGTTTTACCAGGCCATGTATCCTTGGTATGGAACATAATATGTACCTACTACACAGGGTGAGTTGAGTTGTCATTTCTGATAATGCTTCTAATAACAATAACTTTTCGAAAAGTAATGTTATAGACCGAAATAAGGGAAAAACCTACTTTTTTTAAATTTACTAAAATTTCGAATTCTGTTTAATAATATAGTCATTTTATCCCTACTTACGGTTATTAACCACTAGTTTAAAATTCAAAATTACTTAATTGTCTACTTCTTGGTAACATAGAGAAACGCACGACGCAAAAATATAAATATCACATAGGCGGTATTATCTTTGTTTACCTTTAATTTCTTCTAGATAAAAGACAAAAACACAAGAATGTTTTTGATTAAAAAATAGTCACATTTGTGAGGTCAATAAAGATCAGATTGGCTTATCCTCAATAACGCAAATCGTTTGTGACAAAGACTCGTAGTAATGGAATAATCTCTTGGTACGTCAAAGGAGCAGGTTAGTTAGACTCGACTAGTACTAAATATCAATGGTTGGAACCGAGATTTAAAAGTTTTGTTACAGTTGGGATATTAAGGAAAAGATAATTCGAATTTTAAAAATATCCTTTATAATGTGTTTTTCACAGCTTTACATTAATTAATAAATTCCTGAAATGACACGATCCCGTTTGATTTTTTTAAAAGTTAAAGCAGGCAAGCGGAACACGAATTTAATAATTCAATAATTTGTGATTCAATTAAAACTAATAGGAAAAAATTACAATAATCATCATGCTTTTTATTAAAATACAATTATCTCGATAATTATTTTGATTACAAAAATCAGAAAGTTTGTTTGTAACAAAAAAAATACGCCACGATAATAAATATAAATAAAAGCAAGGCGATTTTTAGATAATTTTACGGCGATAAAAAAATACAATTTCCAATGAATACCATAATCCGCTTCGCCTTAACTACAGATCCACGAAATCAAAGCTTTATCCAGCAAATTAATTTTACTATTTTTATCCCAGAAAACTTCGGTGAATGATTTAAATTCAATATTTTATTACGTTAACGTTGTTATCTGGTGGCGCCAGGAAATCGAATCAAAATAGATTTCTCACCGTGGTCTGAATTTTAAATACTTTTCTTATTCTGATTCGAGATAAGCAAATATTTTTACAATAATGTATTAAGTGATAGAAAAGATGTTAAATGTTTAAATAAAAAAAAAAACGTATATAAAGTGATAGATGTGATGTTGATTGTTAAAAAAAATGCTCGATAATTTAAATATTTATACTTATATTTATATTTATATTTATATTTATATTTATATTTATATTTATATTTATATTTATATTTATATTTATATGGAATGTAGATAACTGATAGACATACAAAAACATACTTTTTTGTAAAAACATACATATGCTATAGAACACTCAGTGGAAAATTATAATAAGTATACGAGTCGGAATCTCAATGAAACAGGCAAGTTTTATTTTCAAATTTGGCACTCGGGTGACCATATTCTTTTTTTTTCACTATGTTAGGTTTGACTAAGATAAAAATAAGTAAGAGTAAGCTTGAGTTAGATGATTGTTTAAAAAAATATGCGTGCGCTCCCTGAAATCATAGTTGAATATTCAAAAATGTATGTATGCAGGGATATGATTCCAAAACAGATTGAAAAAAATCCATCAGGTGCAATCATGCCACCAAAAAGTGTAATAAAAAGTGTATGAAAATGTATTTTTTTAAGAATTTCGAAAATGTCAAATAACTCCAAAACCGAAGGACTTTTACGGAACATTAAATATATTTTTTCTGAACCGTCATAACAGGTACTATATTCTCCATCCATTACGACACACCCCATATATTATTTGAAAGATCGATTGCATTATAGTTTACTATCAAATAAAATCTTTTAATATACGATAAACGACTTTACCTACAAATAAAAGCATTTTAACGTCTTAATAATTCATGCAATTGGTCTTCAAAATGTTGTCTAGACAGCCTTAACCGCCGCGAAGTAAATTCAATAAAGAAGGAATCATTTATGAGATTTTCTTTCATTTAAAAGCAATATTTTTTAGTTCCGAATTTACTTTACTTTACTCTTTGTATTCCGATATATAGACGCCTTGGAAATGAAACTTTAATTTATAGTGTAAATTTCTAATCTAAAATCACTTAATAAAATATTACGAACAATAATCACCGTAGTACATTCTGATGGATTGGTTGTTTGGTTTTATAAAGTGCATTCATTCAATGGATATATTAAGGATAGGAAAATATATATATTATTTTTGCTCTGCTTTCATGATTATAAGTATGTAGACTACCTGCAACATGACTCTTCGCAAGTGTTTATCCATAATCTACGATAGCATGGAAGAAACCGCTTGTAAGAAATAAGGCCGTCTTTTTTACATTTATTTTATTCTTGTTCTAAAATTATTAGGATTAAATAAATAAATATTTTCCATTTCTTCATTTTGCTGCATCACCTGCCGGTTGTCTTGGAGAAATCGTCACAAGCGGTAGAGTCGGTAATTACAAATACAATAAACAACCTACAAAATAATTACAACCTATCAATTTGTTTTAGTTTTAAATAACTTGTTCGTTTGGCCTGTGGTATTAATAATAAGTTTGACAACATTTTGGCATTCATGTAGCAACATGGCCATATAATTTGCTTACAATATTAACATATTATGCAGCTTACGTGTATGTATCAATAATTATTCTATATCATGCATTATGTTCTGTTACTTAACCTCGAACAAAGTTTATTGACCATACATCGTGGGTTTGATAAGTGAAGTTCATGAAACAATGAACGAAGGTGCATAATGGCTTTATGCTATGAAGTATAAAGTTTCTTTAATGTATTATAGTGTGAATACATATCTATACGTATAGTAAAAGAGTAACCATACTAGTTTTGTATATTCAAAATTTAAAAACTGAGTAATTGCGAAGTGAATGAATTACTGACCCTAAAACCATGGTTAGGTTTTTTCTAAATATCTTATACACCCCAAAAACTTGGTTAGATTTCTAATTGTCTATTTATCTGTTTGTATGTGTGTCAAACACATAAAAAGTAGCAAGATTTTCAAGTAAAATATTTGTATTACTGCAGTGTTTATACATAATAAATAATATTCTTGTTTTATTAAATCATACACAATGATATATTTAAAAACTACTATTCATCATACGCTCAATATTTAGGAAAACACTCCAAAACACCATTTTCGTGCTCGATTTTGATTTTGATCCAATAGTTCAAGAGCTATTCAATTAGATAAATCTCATCGATATTGGGGCTTGACGCAGGCTTCATACTAGCTCATTATGCTTTACCAATAATTTAATACGTATAGAAGTGTCTCATAATCACAGGTCCTTTGATTTCGTTAGTTAAACAGGACTCTATTATTTAGATATATCGGTGTCGATCGAAATATTATAAAAACTATTTAAAACGTTTCATAGAAATATACGCCTACGAATTTTTATACATCAATCCCCTACGGCTATAATTTTCCTTCTCAATTGTAAAAGAATTCTAGAAAACTTGTTACTAAATCGCACAAAGAACGTAATTGCTTTAAAACTGAAAAATGTATATCTTCAAGGAGTATTTAATCATATAGCTATAGTTAGAGAATTTTGTGAAATGAAATAAATGATTTTTATTTTTTTATTTGTGCTCCGCCGTTTCACCCGTTCCTGTGAAATCTCCAGTTAAAGCTTTTTAGCCAAATCTGTGGAACTAACTCGACTTTTATATACATAGGTATTGGAAGTCACGCAGACAAAATAAAACAAAAGCTAGTCATTTATAATGCCTCTAGTGTATTTGAGTTGTATCCAAACAGAAGCCATCGACGTGAAGTTATATCCTGAGACGAGAATCAACAGGTGGTTTGAGAGATCATATTTTCTGCGTATCATTTTAGATTATTTTCGTTGTAACGTTAAATGTTCTGTGTATATTGCTATATATTTTTTTTAAGATTGAGAGAGATTTTTTTACAATTGCACAGAATGTATAGAGTACGATATAAAAACGAAAAGTTACAGTAACAACTTATAAACACTTATGAATGGCGTAAAAGTACGTTTAAACTTAGTCCTATTATTTGAAATTATAAATTTAGCCAACTAATTCTAGCCGTACAAATTTTATGATTAGTTGTACATAGAAACGGTTTCCACTCATTGTTTTTATAACTGTGTAGAAACTACTATAAAAAACAGTGAGTATAAACTATCTCAATCGATAGACATACTTAAACATACATTTTTGTAAATAAATGCATACATTCATAACAATTTACTACTCGTGGGCATCGAACCCACCCTCCCCGGCTCAATACACCATTGCTGTAACCACTGCACTAATCGGGTCGTCAAGAATGAAATACTTATATGTGTAAAGGTCAATCCTAACAATGCTTGCTATGCAACAGTATTTAAGTTATGTATGTTATTATATTTTCCTGTTATGTAAGTTGCGGGTTGTACTGCGAAGTAAAGTTCATAGGTTATTGTTATCCTGGATCACATCGCCTCGCGTGGCTTATTATAAACTAGCTTTCCGCCCGCGGCTTCGCACGCGTGGGCTACTAATTTCTGTATTTTGTAGAGGCGCACAACAAAAGTCAAAATAATTACGGTCGCATGACCGCTGATATAAGCGCATTTCTATAGTTTCTTTTTTATAATTTTCTATAGAAATAGGTTTGACCAAAATCTGACAGTACGTGCGCCTCTTCAAAATACAGAAAATTTTAGCCCACGCGAACGAAGCCGCGGACGGAGAGTTAGTTATTTTTTGAAGGTTTTTAAGAATTCATTAAGCGTTTTTATCGTCTTAACCTAAAGACATGCCTTTTATTCTCTTAACGTATATGTTAAAGTATAAAAAGGCATGTCCGCAACTCAACCAAAATCTCATATTGTCACGTGGTAGAACACATTTACAACTTTAGAAGCGTATATCTCAAAAAATATTTATTTTAGCAAAAAACGCATTTAGAGACCTCTATTTTATTTTTAAATACCTATGCAATGATATCTCATTTAATGATGTATTAGCGAATTTATTTTTTTACCCTCCGATTACATGTATGGAGAGTCACCCTTAAAAATATTTTTTTCAAATAAAATGTAGCCTATAAGTTGCACCTAATATTGGTCTATCAGCATGTGCAATTTTATCAAAAACTGCCCTGTGGTTATTACGTGATTGACGAACATACAAACAGATAAACAGACAAACAGACAAACAGACAAACAGATAAACAGACAAACAGAAAAAAAAAATTCTAACCATGGTTTTGGTATCTATAGAACATACATGTTGCATACCAATTACTCTTTTTGAAAAATATTCAATGTACAGAAATGGTTCGGTTACTCTTTTATTATATGTATAGATAAAAAGAGGAGCGCCGAGGCTTCGACGTCGAAATATTTATTTGAAATCTTTATACCGATACTGAGTCGGAAGTATCGAAGTATATAAATAAAGCTTGTAAGTGCGACGTGGTCTAAAGAAATTCGGAATCGGTAACTCGGTAACGTCCGCGTCAGCGTATCACTTCGCTTGCAAAGTGGTCTAATCTCAAAGAGAGTTTACACTACATTGCCTTTTTAATTCATGCCAATATACAAAAACCTCTCGCTAACGAGGTTTCACTAATAAATAAAAAAATAGTAATAAAAACACCGCCTATTATGTAAGTATGCCCAAGGTAGATCTCACAGTCGTAGATCCGCGCTTGATTGCTCATAAGGTGTTAGCAATTGGAGGTAGAACGTGGTTGAAGAACCATGGTTTCTATGGTCGTGCTCTCTATAAAATGTAATCCAAAAAATATGTCAAGTGTATTAAATCACAGACCTTTCTTATACCCAGACTTCATCCAACTTCGAAAAATTCTTACGATAAAGAAGATATACTTACATAAACGTGCTCTATACATATAATTGACCGAGCGAAGCGAGGTCTCAGAGTCGAGATGGCCGGGCGTTGTATGTTTGTATGTTTGTATGTTTGTATGTAAGTTTGAAAAACTTTGTCCGACCATAACTTGAGTATCGTTTATCCGATCTTGATAAAATTTCATAGGCGTATAGTTTAGACAAAAGAAAATGTCGAGTTCGAAGATGAGCGTAATCGGTGGGGGGGTAAAGAAGATAGGGGGGATAAACAGTTAAATGTTTGTCGGACGATATTAGGTATATTTTTTATCCGATCTTGATAAAATTTTGTAGGCAAATAGTATAGATAAAAAGAAATCTTGAGTTTAAATTGGTATGGCGGTTGCGAAGATAGGGGGGGTCAAAAAGCGAGTAAAATATGAATATACCCGAGTGTGGTATCAAATGAAAGGTCAATATTTGTACATAACATAAAAAGTATTGAATTATTTTTAATATAAGCCGTTTTTAAAACATAAGTAAAATAAGAAAAAAATAATTTTAATCAACGCCATCTATCACATTTAAAGTTCAATATTATGAATCATTATTTCTTCAAACATCGATAATATTCAATAAAATACGAATTTCATAAAAGTTAACGTATGATAACTTAAAAATATTGTATTTAAATATTAGGAATAGTTTTTATGGGATGATTTTTAAAATAACACAATTACAAATTACTCATATACTAAGGTTCCTTGGTGCCTCCGCCATCTAGTGGAAGCAACGCATATTATTATAACGATTGAATAAAACACCAACATAATAGCCCCAGGTGGCCCCTTATAAATGAATTTATTTCCAAATATTTTGTTACAGAATTTTTATTTTTATTAAAGTATTTATAAAAATTTTGTAAATTTTATAATAACCATTAATTAATGAATATTGAATTGAATTGCTTTCCGATAAGTAACGGTTCGATTTACGTAACGGTTAATTGTTTCTTTCTCAAAAAGATAATAGTTGTATTATTTTCTTTTTATATTTAACGACGATGTTTACTATGCCACGAAAAAATAAGAGTATAAAAAACCGCGTTTAATATATAAAGAACAAACCATCCTCAACGTGGTATTTGAAAAATACAGATGGCGCTACGAGGCTTCTGAATCGTGTTATAGATTTTATTTTAAATTTCTTTAATAAGAATTGTATTTTTTTAAATAATAGTTACGAATAGTTACGAATTACAAATATCGAATGATAATTTTTCGCTTATACGACGGAACGTCATAGTATAACACAAACAAATGGTTTTCAAACTTTAAATCGGGCGGTTCTAATCAACCAATCAAAACCAAGTTTAGTGGCAGTTTGGTAGATAAGTTAACGTCACGTTTATTATAGAAACGCTTTTGACTTACGTCTAGTAGGATATTGTACTGTCTGTAAGTAAAACGACTCAGACTTGCAATGCATTTTTAATTTTTCAATACTCAAATACTGCGTTAGGTTCGGATACGTTACAGTCCTTCATCTTTTTTCTTTAAAATTCAACGAAAAAAAAATTATACAGATTACTTTTAATTCGCGTCATCTACCGATGGTGTCCACGGACATGAAAACGTAGTAATAAGCCACAGTAGTACAGTCCTGGTAGATAATTTACGTCTGACGATGTATCCGCCATCCATCATCAATGACGTTCGCGTATGCTGCCGATGTGTAGTCTGGCTTTGGTGTAACATCAAATGTAAGGTCTCGATGAATATAAACATTACAACGCGAGGTCCAGCTCGGGGCGAGCCACTAGTATATTATGGTTTTAATGTACCTCAAAGAACGAACGAATTCTGATCCTCAAACACAATCAACATCCCTTCATTAATCCTTTCCTCATTCTCTCCCCTTCTTTAGTTGTTAAGGCTGCTATTTGCTTGTTTATGGACTGCGTTAATCGCTAAAGATTAGGTGAACTGCATGTTTCTCTACTCAAACATAAACTGTTTATGATAAAGTATGTCATTCATGATGCAATAACGACTATTCGCTCTAACGCATACAGGTGTATGTGAACTGTTTGTTTATTTCTCCTAATGGACGACCAACGCCGTCTTTATTTACACAAGTAAACGACTAATGATGATGATCCAATTCCGACGTGTTGGACAATTGAATATAAGACGAACCAAATAGTATAAGGCAGGGATGGTGAACCATTGGCACGCGAAATTTTTAGCCCTGTCACGAGAAATTAAGAAGTAAGAAGAATGTATTAATAGATTAGATTAAAAGTAAGTATTTTATGAGGATGAATGCGATTGACTCGACGTTACTTTCCAATCTGATGCTGCCCTTTAATAGTATATAATATGTGTTCCAATAATCACACCATCAAAATTATATACTTATCAAAATTCTAAACTTGTCATGTATGTCACGCCGGTCGTGTAGGTTTGACTTCCCATGGGTTTATGCGAGTAAAGGAATAGACAGTACACCTATGTGTACACTTTTGCACTATAATATCTATGTGCAGCTGTCTAGTCTCTCTTGAGATTGGCCACCATAGCCTAAAACGGTCTGGAGAGCTATTATTATTATTTCATACTAGCATTGCAATGACAATTAAATAAAGAATACCATCTATGTACATGCACAGAAAACTCTTTATTTATTTTATTTAAACCCTGCAACGGAATTTTTTTATATAAATATAAAATCCTCAACCCACGTTGAACATGGTGAAGCACAGACGGGATTATGGAGTCCCTTTATGTACCTACAAACAAGGTTACAGTGAAATACGATTTATTTATGAAACGTTGCTACAATGACATTTTCTAGTAAAGCGATAATTAATTCCTCTCGTAATTACTAGTTTGTGTTTATTTATATGGGAAATATGCTTATTACATTTCTGTTGGTTCTATGGTTAGCGCGTAAGGCTTTACAATCGAAAGGTCCTGGGTTCGATTCCCGGAAGAGACGTAAAGTATCGTCATGATACGGCAGTACCCGAAAGGCTGATAACTTACATATCTCTTAATAAAAATTGTCGTCAAATACGACGCTTACCTTTAAGGTATATGTGTAATTGACAAATGGAGCACCAGAGCCTGCCTTTCTTTCTCTTTTTAAGTTCTTTCCTTTCCGTATTACTCTCTTTCGCTAAGGCTGACTTAGCACCTGCGACTAATTTGATGTTTATTTATGTATAAGTAAGCATAACAGGATACGAACCGCTTGCTTTTTGGCAAACTACAACTTTTTACTAAATTTCACATTAGTTATAGAAAGACAAAAGCAACATGCATTGCGCTTCACTTAAAATCTCTAATCAATGATTCATTTTTATGCTGCACAAACTAAATATATCTTTTTATATAATGAAGAATACTTATTTAGTAAATACTCTATGCCTGGAGACGCTGCGTTCAATGTCCTTAGATATTACTTCCTTCTTATAAAAACTATGACTCCAATACTTTTTTTTTCTTTTCAAAGTACGGCATCTCGTCCTTTATGGGAACAAATTGATTGACATTAATTTATTGGAAATTGATTTTACGCGTATTTCAAAGCATAGCACGGGGACTAATAATTTGTAATTATGATATTGATTTTCTTTTTTACTGTCTGCTAATAAAGTAAGGAATACTTACTGTGACTTTTTGTGCCTGTGCTTGACTAAAACTAGACTGTATACATTATATAATTAATTTTACTTTTTAAGAAAATTGTCTGGAAAGTTAGGATATATTACTGTAGCTTTGTGATATTTAGTTTTAATAAATATTTATTAGATTAGAAAAATATAGAAATTTGTAGCACATGCGAGCAATGCTAATGCGAGGCGGAAAGGGAGTTTCCGGGAAATTATTAAGTGTTTTTTTAACGTCTTAATCTAGTAAAATTTGTTGTATCAAATAAAATGTAGTCAATAAGTTGCACCTAATTTTGGTCTATCAGCATATCAAATTTTATCAAAATCTGTCCGTAATTTAAACTTGATTGAAAAAAATTCTAACAAATAGAACATACATACTCTATACAAATTTACTCTTTTTGAAAAATATTCAATGTACAGGTCGGGATACTAGCGCCATGTATTTATTGTCTATGATTTTGTCACTTACCCTCTCATAATTGGTGTGTCATTGACTATTATAAAATAGGTGGTTAGGGTTATACTTACTGTTACGAAACGTTGAAAAATATACTTGTACGTGCAAGTGCTGTGTATCATTCGAAATAATTCTTGGCAGTAGTAAATTTATTTGTTTATATACATTATGGAAAAAAAAGCATTATTTAACTGTTTTTTCTATATACTAGCGAAATTTTATAATTGATTATATTTATTTATCGTTTATACTTTGTTAAAATAATCTGATTTTCTTTCTTATGTTATATATATGTATATTTTATCGTGGCTGTTCTCACTTTTGTCTGCCCTGTAATTAGTAGACGCCAGATTTGTTACTAATTGGGCTGAATCTCTGTTAGTAATGAGAAATGCTATTTTGTAACCTACATTTCAGAATTGGCGCAGTTGAAAACTCGGTGAAATAACTATAGAAGCCTGGTCTTGAAATTTTACAAGTGAACGTTACTTTTTGTTATTGTCTCTTTTTAAGGTATTTTAATCTGCACAATGAATTTATGTAAACGCAAAAAATACAACTTATAAATTAGAAATTAATTAATTATTCTAGCAGGTATTCCTACCTCAAGCTTAAGTAAAAAGGTCCCGAGTGACTTGACGTAATCAAAACTAAAAAATCTTTTCAATTGCCATTGATAGATAGATAGATATCGGCCTTGATACCGTCAGAGAAACCTATAAAATTTGTCGATTTTTCTTTAAGAATTTTATCAAATGTAACTTTTTACAACTTGCAAAAATTTTCACAACTTAAAGATTAATAAAAAAAATGTTTCCTGCTCAAACAAGCCACACAGTGCCTAAACAACAAAATCATAACATTGAAAATTTTATTATCTGTACTACAATAACATGAATTCAATTCTAATTTCGAAACCGTCAGGGCTGAAAAAAATTAATAATAATAATTATATTCAAGAATAATTTTAACATACAAGTTATAATATTATCTATCATAATATTATGAAGCTCATGTTATGTTACTTAAATTCTTAGTGGTAAAACTTAAACATAAGTTTTTTGATAAGTCGCTGCTCGGCGAGGGTGGTGGGTGCGTTACAGGTTGCAAGGGGGTGAGGACAGGTCGATTAGTGATGTGCTGCGTGATTTATCGATAATATTTTATTATTTTTTTTATTTTATAGAATTCTTTGTTTGCTATTGTAATGTAAAGTATTTATACTGTTTCGTTATTTCCGCCATCGTGCCACCTTATAACACTATTCACACAGAATTTTATTTTTTTTTTAATATCTTTATATTATATAACACTCGCAGACATGCCAATATAGCGTAGAAGTGATTCATAAAAAATTATTACGCTTTTAAATTATTCTTATATTACAAAAATTGATTTAAAACTTATTCGAAATCTGTTCAATAATTTCTTTGAAGTTATACAGCAATTTATCAAAGATTGTTTTTGGAATCAAGACCTAACATAAAAAGTTAATACAATTATAGATAAAACGAAATAATTTTTAAAGTTATTTCTTATTTTCATTGCTACAATATTAAATAAGCATTAAATTAGCTAAAATTAAATTAATTAAAACTATCGATGTCGACACCTCATTTTAAGATCACCCCTATGAAGCAACAGGGTGTTGGACGCCTGCGCGTTTCCACCCCATCGCCTTATAAAAGGCCAAGCGGGTCCGTTTGGACCTCATATCCTCGCTCGCCGCCCTCCGAAGAGGTGGTCCTGAATGTAAAAAAGAACCGCGATATAGCCAGTGACGTAGCAATGTCACCTGTGCTCGTAATCTTTTTGGACTGAGTGCTGTGATTTGTGAAAATGACTTTGTGACTATTCGGTATGTGTCGTGTTGCGAAGAGTGGCTCGGATTAAAGGTATGTTTAGTTTAGTGGGACTTTTCAGTCACGGGACGATGCTGCCATGTGGTCAAACGTACGTATTTACGGTAGTAGTTTTTTCAGTGGCCGAGGAACTTGCCAAACCGCTTCCTAATTTTGATGTAGGAAAAAATTGTTCGTTTTTCCTGTCGAATTGTGCGCTATTTTAAGGATTTGCAATTAATTGTTTGTTTTTAAACGAGTTTAAAAAGTAAACTTGTGTTTTTAAATGCTTAATCAAAATATAAATTCTCGAACTCTTGATTTCCTCGCGCGATAAAATTGTTGAAGCATTGAATTTTAAATTGCTGTATTTTTTGTATGAAATAATTCATGGCGCACAAACACGGTAAAAATTGATAAAATATTCTTAGTGTATTTTACAAAAGCAAAATAACAGTCGCTTACAAAATTGGAATTCAGTGAATGTAACTTTTCAATGTGCAATCAAATCAAAATTTATTCGTATGTGGACGCGGCGGTTTAGTTTTTCCTTTTTTTGAATTCACACTAAAATCGAGTATCGGAAAAAATATTGTAAATGTTGCGCGTAAAAATTACGGTTCTAGTTCGAAATATTAGTGTTAATAAAATAAATCCTAAAAACAATTTTAGGATGGCGCAATCGTAAAGTCAATTTTGTAGATAATTGAATAAAAGGAATTTATATTGTAGATATTTTTTTGTATTTGTATTGGAAATGGTTCAGAAAAAATGTTTGCCTGCAATTTCAAAGGTAAGTAAGTTTGCGATATCGATAGGAGCGTCGCAAGATGATAGAAAAAGCCCGCTAATAAAGGGTTTGTCGTATTTCGTTCTTATATTTGTGAGAGGTGAGAGTGGAGCTTGCAGAGCGAAAGTTACCTTAACATTTTTTCTTAAATATACATTTTATATGATACTGTTCCTCATCCCACGGTGGGTGACGGAGTATGAGTTTACCTCAGCTCTATTCGTGTGCAATTCATCTAACCCTTACCAATGTTAGATGCGAAAGTTACTCTGTCTGTTTGTCTGTCTCTTCTTCACACCCAAACCAATAAACCGATTTGGATGAAATTTTGTACAGAGTTGTGTTCAAACCCGGGAAAAGACATATAATAGCTTTTATCCCAGGAATCTCCCGGGAACGGAATATATACGCGAGTGAAACCGCGGGGCACAGGTAGTTATTTATATGTTGGTAATTTTAATTTGACTCCGGCATAGTATTGCACCTGATTTCCAAGATATGTGATGGTAAGTTATGTCTAGCTATCATACTGGCTACGGTAAAATTTAGAGAGGATTTATACTTAAGATATATCTTCTCTTCTGTGATGAATGGATCTTAAAACGCAGCATTTTCCGGTACATAACACTCATAACATATTTTCTGCTGCACGATGGCCTTCTAAATAATTTTACGTAAAACAAATCAGCAAATATTTTCTTTGCATTATTTTAATTCATAATCTCAATGAAGTAACTTAGTTTTAAGGAAAAAAATGAGAAAGTCGACAAATCTTATAAATGAAAAATATTAACGAAAGGTTCAGACTGTTATTATATAAAAAGTTTTGGACGACCTAACTCTCAAAAGTTACCCAAAGAATTCGATAAAAAAACTCATACATACTGTGCATTAAAATTTACAGAGCCTAAATTTTATGTTAGAGGCGGCGTAGAGAGCCGCGTAGCAATTTTGCGTAGACCCTAACATGTGACGTATGTAGCTACGGTTCACTCGCTTAAATGAACTGGTATTATGTATGTTTAAAAGAAAATAAAATCGCATGTTAACTACGAAAAAATTAAAAGCTGTTGATATTATTTTTTTTAAATACCATTTATTAATTTGGGACAGTTTATGGTAGAAGGAATATAAATATTAGGTCGTATTAAAAATAGGTCCAAAAAAATGTTTTCTTTTAATTATGTAAATGTTGATAGCTCAAAAAGTAAACTCATTTTTTATATTAATTTAGACAACTATTTCGAATTCAGTCTATCTAGAATCATGTCATGAAACTTATAATTGAAATATTTAAAAGAAAGAAAATAATTTTATTGCCAAAAATATAACCAATAATACTTAATCTAACAATATACAAAAATAACTTTAACCTTATATTATTAGTGGCAATTGGGACCTCCCTCAGCTTGTGCCACCCTGAGCTGATTTTCAGGCTGGCCCGGTGACTTACTTATATTTACTTTTTAATATATTACTTAATGTTATAAGTTCATATAAATAAAATACCATTAACCCATAAATGAATAATCATAAACACTAGATACTAATTGGCTACGACATTCCAGTTACGTTAGCAGATACAATGCAATTTGAACACGGTACTTGTTTGACGGTTACGTAGTTCGACCCTTTCATTTTAAGCAATTTACAGTAAGGGGAACAGACAAAAGCTAAACTAATGTATTTAGAGAATTCGATTTAATTTAACTGACGATACCGATCTTTAGGATGTTTGGTCATTAAACAAAAACATTTAACAACAAACAAGATCAATTATTATTCTACAGGCGCTGTAGGCTTATTTATTATACTGCCTGTTCTAGTTTAAAGTTGTATGAGCTATATAGCCTTTCTCATTTAATAATCTAACACAAAAATATTTTTCGGTTCGGACCAGCAGTTCCTAAGATAAGCGCGTTTAAACAATTTCTTCAGCTCTATATAATAAATAAAAAATATTATAGTGGTGGGTTTATTTATTATACTAGCTGTTCCAGGATTTACTCTCTAACATAATGTTGTATGGGCTATAGTGTATCTAAAACAAAAATATTTTCGACTGGAACCAGTAATTCCTGAGATAAGCGCGTTCAAACTAATTCTTCAGTTTTATATAATTATAAATTCATAACCAATTCCTTGCCTTCTTAATTCTAATTATTAATTAATGACATGCATTTACACTCCATTTTTATTAAAAGTTAGCAACACACCTGTAACGCTGTTGTGTTCTAGGTCTGCGTCACTTAACATCAAATCTTCTTCTTAGTCGTAACCTCATGGCTGAGGGTCGTGACCACCAATTGGTTAGATTTTTTGTGATAAGACTACCATCAATTGAAACACTACAAAATGCATTGCATGCTCTGACATAAAGAAACAGTGGCCATTCCCTTCGTAAGACGTATATCATTCCAGATATGACACGACAATGTATTTGGGCTCATTTAAATCGGAAAGAATTGTACAAAAACGAAATTACAATCTTACTGCAATGCGTACGCCTCGTACAGTACCGGAGGGAAAACAAAATGGCTTTTTTATCAAAATTATGAGCGTTTTTAAAATAAGGAAACATTTATATGAAAACATATTTTCAGCCCTCACGGATTTAATGAAAGGAGGCGCTTATAGAAATAAAAGAGTAGCGGAACATTGTATGAATCTCGGGTGTAAGTGGACTGACTTTTGAGCCTCATTCATCATTTTTATAAGAATATCTTGGTCAAAGGTAAAGTTTTAGAGCCTTGAATAAATAATAACAAAGTTTTGGTTATGAGATTGAAGTTAAGTATTGGTTCATACATAATATCGAATCAATTTATGTTTTTCACGATTAATTAATTTGTTGTGTGTCTTAGCACACAATCACACATACAAACGTACGAATATACAAACATACAGACATACAGACATACAGACATACAGACATACAGACATACAGACATACAGACATTCAGGCATACAGACATACAGATATACAGGCATACAGACATACATATACAGACATACAAACACTAACCGTGTTATCTATTACATTTACATATAGGATATTCCATAGTAATGCCACCTGTTAAATCACGCCAAACCGGCAAAACATCCAACAATGAACCATCCGTAAGGAACATCAATCACATTATCAACTTGACATCCAAACATTACCCATAATACCTTGAGAAACACTGTTTACCTTCTTGAGAAAAATAATGGTCTATTTTACGAATGATAACGTTATTACATTTTTTTTTAATACAAGCCCAAAAGCATCTTCATTTATTCATTTATTAATTTGTTCATTCATCCACACATACCATTATTCATTCATACATTGAATCATTCCACATTACATTCGGTTATTAAGGCATTCATTTTCTAATGTATGATATGATAAAACAGAAATTTATTCTAATTAAAATCGTAATTTAATAGCATGCAAAAGAAAAACCATTTGCAAAGTTCACGTGTTAATTATTAACGTTCCGTAGAGGTACTCAGCACAGAATTTGGAATAAAATCCATCCTCGTTCCTCACATAGTCAAAGCTATAAATTTATGTTCCGTACCTGTCTCAAATAAATTTATACGTGTCCCAACAAGCAAATGCACTTTGAAAAGTTCAGTTATCAATTTTTTCAGCCCAAACTCAATTCCTTCACCTCAGTTCGACGAAATGTGAAATTTCAATTCCACGGAAAGATTTTTTATTAAAGTATCGAAGTCTGGGAATCGCTCGAATGTAGTTTGGAAACAAATAAACGACTTTCTTGGTCTTTTCCTTTTTTATACATAAAAGCGTCGAGTTGATTTATCGCTCGGGAAGCAAGCGGCCGTTGCGTCCCGCCGCGAGTTGTGATAGACGAAGCATACCAATTTATTTTATGACTCAACACCTTTAAAGGTCTTATACTATTTATTTTGCGTTTATTTTGAGAATTTCTTTAGTGTTGAAGCGTAAATCATCTAATTATACACTTTAATTAACGCAATTTTACAGTTATCCCTTCAACTGATTCGTTTATAATTTTTCAGTCTCCTTTTATTATCAAAAACTAATTATAAACATTTAAACGTATCTTACCTTGCATTAAATGTGACTGAAGCACTGATTTTTCAGTACACTACATCCACTGTTAACTAACCGTAGAATTTAAATTGGCGACAAAATAAACGTCAAACGTCAAAAGTTTCAATTAAATTACAAGTTTACCTTCAACCGATACAATGCAGACGAAGCAATTGTGCAAAAATCTTCGCAGTTAATTTTCTCCCTGTTAAAGTTGTTGAATGCTTTTAGAGTAGCTTTTAGAACGAGAGACGGGACTGGAAGAAGACTGATGATGCATTCACGGAACAGATGCCGATGCCTCGGACAGGGTTAAGTGAATAAGCGTTCTAAGAGTCTTTGTATGGGGAATACATTACGCTCGATAAGGGGATTCATGTTACGGGGATATTACGTGTTGGTTTATAAAAGCGTGTTCATGATTTTCATGGCGTCACAGCTTCGAGTGTTTTCATGTCACCGGTACTTATAAGGGTTTAAGCGTTAGTTTTAAAATGTATTTTTAATATAGAACATAAACTCATTGATGTTTTCAATAATCTTTAATCTCATATTTTTATAAGCTAAAGCATCTAATTCTCAAAATAAAGTGTTTTTATGTCATCGGTACTTATAAGGGTTTAGTTTAACGTTAGTTTTAAAAATGTATTTTTTATATTGAACATAAACTCTTTGATACTTTCAATAATCTTTAATCTCTTAATTTTATAAGCTAGAGCATCAATATCTAATTTATTTAATGAATCTCTAAAACAATGAAAGTTATTATTAAATAGATCAAGAGTATAAAATTGCGGTCTGTTTATATTGAACATCGACAACATTTTTCCATTTAGTTTACGATAATATTGTTTTAAAATACAATAAAATTGAAAACGAATGGCTTTTTTAAAGTTATTCTAGGTACGAACAAATATTGAATGCAAACCAGTTAGTGTTTGGAAGGCAATATGAAAATATCCCATTTGAATAAAGCTGTAATATAATAATATGAAAACTTTCACAAATCAAAACAAGCGAATATGATTTTGCTGAAATAAATGTTTTGTTACTGCAATATGTAAACAATAGTATTGATAGTAACCGTTCCTATTGGTATAGCTATTATTGTTAGTATACATTTAACAATAATATAATACTTTAAATTTTAATAAAAAAACTTATTATAATTAAGTAATGATGGTAATTTATGAGCTGCCGTCAGTCACTTAACATTTGATGAAACACATGCTCCTTTTGCATGCTATTACATAAAAAAAAGTTTCAATGAAATAAGCAAGACTTGTATAAAGATTGTAGCGTAATAAATGATAATATAGTAGCTGCGGAGAAGATGTTGTGACGGTTCAGAAAAAAATGTTTCATGTTCTTTCGAGATATTCAACATTTTCGAAAATTAAAAAAAACACCATTTGTGGCAAGACTACACATTAAGGTTTTTTCAATCTGTGCTTAGAATCATATCCTTGGATAGACGCACTATCGAATATTTAAAATACAGTTATAAAAAAACTTATAAGTCTGCAGATTAAACTACTTTTTGTAATTCTTTTGCGGAATAATATAACAAAAAGTGTAGACCAGAAATATACTATTTCTTAAAGCTATATTTAATGGTCACTTCTGTCTATCGTTTCACATATCTCAATTTCAATATGTATTTGTATGAACATATTAATTTGTTAAAGTTATTAAATCAGCTTCGTCATGTATATTCTATAATTTTATTCAAATAACATAGTAAAGGTAACATAGTCAGGTAACACAGATGCATAGTCTTCAAGTCCGTTATTTATTGAAATGTCCTTACCAATTGATTTTTCTGCGCGTAAATTTTTCTGCAAATCTAGTTGAATCTCTATCATAGAATACGATTATTATAGGGACTAATATCGAAGGATGAAAAATGACGTTTTCTGATAACCTTTCTTAAAACTTAGAAAATGACTCATATATATTTAATTCCAATGTTTATCATTGGACAATCAGTTTTCATTCCTTCAAGGCTTTTCTACTTACCACAAACAAATTGGCATGCAATTAATTGTAATCAAAAATGTGCATTTCGATCGCTATCGGCGCTTAGTAACCATTAGCTTAGATATAGTAAAAAGTAACATGCAAACAAGTTGCCTAAGCAGGCAGCATGAATTTAAAGCGGCCGGAATTCCTCCACGCCATAACACGCGAAATGAAAAGGTAAATGGCACATAAAGCGTATCAATATTGACCGGGCGTACCCGGGCTGTACATCATGGTTATTGCTCATATCTCACGCCGTACTGAGGTGCTGTTTTTGAGAACATTCTAATTCGGACACCCTTTTAACGATGTTAGCACACTCTTATCAAAGTTCGAAATTTAAAAAATTCCATTGCTTCGTTTTTTTTCTTTTTTCAGACACCAGCGTTTGCGTTTACCAAACTATATAGAATTTAAATAAAAATATACATTTTCTATTCGATCATCCTTCTAACTCAAAACAAAACAAAATGGCTGAATGAATAGGTAAATGGCACATATAGCGTGTCAATATTGACCGGGCGTACCCGGGCTGTACATCATGGTTATTGCTCATATCTCACGCGGTACTGAGGTGCCGTTTTTGAGAACATTCTAATTCGGACACCCTTTTATTTTAGCACACTTTTATCAAAATTCGAAATAAAAAAAATTACTTCCATTTCTCCGCTTTGTCTTTTCTTAAGATAAAATCTATACATATAATAAAACAGTAACCGAACCATTTCTGTACATTGAATATTTTTCAAAAAGAGTAATTGATATGCAATATGTATGTTCTATAGATACCAAAACCATGTTTAAAAAATTTTTTTCTGTTTGTCTGTTTATCTGTTTGTATGTGCGTCAATCACGTAATAACCACTGGGCAGTTTTTGATAAAATTTCACATGCCGATAGACCAATATTAGGTGCAACTTATAGGCTACATTTTATTTAAAAAAATATATTTTTGGGGTGGCCTGCCATACATGTAAACGGAGGGTAAAAAAATAAATTCGCGAATAAATCATTGAGTGATATTTCATTGGAAAGGTCTTTAAAAATGATATCGAGGTTTGTAAATGCGTTTTCTGCTAAAATAAATATTTTTTGAGATATACACTTCTAAAGTCGTGAAAATGTCATACCACGTGACAATGTGAGATTTTGGTTGAGTTGCGGACATGCCTTTTTATACTCTTAACGTATAGATTAAGACGTTAAAACACTCAATGAATCCTCAAAAACTTTTAAAAGATAACTAACTCTCTGCCCGCGGCTTCACTCGCGTGGGCTTTGATTTTCTGTATTTTTAAAGAAGCGCGCGCTCTGTGAGATTTTGGTCACACCTATTTCCATAGAAAATTATAAAAAACTAATATAGACATGCGCATATATCACTGGCCTTGCGATCGTAATTTTTTATACTTTTGTAGTGCTCCTCTAAAAAAACAGAAATTAGTAGCCCACGCGTGCGAAGCCGCGGGCGGAAAGCTAGTCGTAAATAAAAATACATACTGTCAAAGTGCTCAAATCGCACGCGGTACTGAGGTGCCATTTTTGAGAACATCCAAATTTACGAAAATATTTTTAAGCCTTTGTTTTTCATCTTTTCTACATTCGATTAATGTAAAAAGTAAGACTCATTTTCCAATATGAACATCATTCTTACATTCACAAAAATGTAATTCTTTTTGGCTGCCATTTACATCAAATTAAATAGAAAAAAACAATTTATACTTTAATTAAACATCACAGACAATGATGGCAATTCTTTCCTCTCATAAAAATATAATAATATTTTTCTTTGTTATACAATTCTGTCCTTTGGATCCCAGCAGGCGTGCTCGATACTAACAATTCAGAGTAATTTATTTTAATTATAAAATAGACACCCTTTGTAATTTAATGTCGAAGGAATCCTGTCTCTAAGGTTACTTTTAATCTTATTTCGAGTCAAGTTGATATTTTTTGTTCTATGTCTTGTAATTAGTGCAGCCTTTTCCTTGTGCAAACGGGATACGATTGGAAGTAAAGTTCTTTGTAACAGTCTCGAATTACATTTTAAAGCGAACTTCTTTATTCCCGAGCGATTGATTTTTCTTTACGGACAAGTACGTAAATAGATACATTTTGCAGGATACTTTGTACTTTCTGTTTTAAATGTATATTTCATTACTAGTTTTGTGATATATTATGCAAATTATAAATTAATGTTTCACGTTAAGATAATATGATAATGGAAAGGAAGAACAACTGACGATTATGAATATTGATCACCATATGCATTTAGTATTTTCTTGTGTTCATTTAATGCGAGTACTTTTCATATTGAATAAAAATAAGTTCGAAGCGTCGGGTTAAATAATAATGTAAAATCATAAATAATAAACCGTGTTTAAAATCCTTTAGAAAGGAGGTTTATTCACCATATATACATTTATCAAAGTTATATCTCATGAGTGCACAATAAATTTATAAAGTAAAAAATTATCTTTATTTAATATACAAGCTGATCCACGCGGCTTTGCTCCCACTGCAACAAAAAAACAAACAAAGGTCCAAAACTTTTTATAATATTAGTGTAGATATAATATTATACAAACTTTATCTATATATCTTTACACAAAATTGAGTGTTTAATAATTAAACATTACATCACAATATGATGCGTTTAAGCTTAACAGGTGAGACTTAAAATGGCGTTTTAATAAAATCGATTCCGCCGTAATGGCAACATTAGCACCTCGTCACAAAATAAATTATTCATTACCACTAAAACTGTTTATTCGTCTACCTCTATTTGTAGGTATACGGCTGAAATACATTTGTGTTGTTTAATTAATTCTCATTTGTTTGAACAAATCCTTTTAATTATTTCAGCTTTTAAGAATATAATAACTTTTTGCCAAAAATAGAACCAACTTCCTCACATTAAAAAGTAAAAAATAACAAAAATCTATACAAAGTCCGTAAAAAATCGTGTTAAATTGAAAATAGGTCAAGTAACCGACTACATAAAGATGCATATATACTTATAATTAAACCTTAAACGCAAAGGTTATTCCGTTGATTTTAGGGGAGTTCCGCGGAATGTCTTCCACTACTCTTTAAATGCAAAAAAAAATAAATCGGTCCAAAAATGCTAGAGATAAATACGGTATATTACATAAAAAACTCCACCTTTTTTTGAAAGTCGATTAAAAACTGAAGAGGTCAAGGATTGTTACATTCATTGTTAATATAAAAAAACACATGAATGCTGTGTTTGTGACCAAATGTCTGAAAAACCAAATTACAATTGTAAAATGAATGACAATCATTTACATTTAATAATCAAAGTTAAAGCAAAGTGAAATATATATTTACCTTTTATTACGTATCTAAACACCCCTTCTAAAATCTTGGAGGAAACAACGTCCTTCGTACGTACCATAATTTAAAGTTAATAAGCAAATAAGATAACAGTAGGTAAATTGGCGTAGAGTCATCAACTACAGCCCTTTTACTGCAAAACGCTATACAGATATCGTTTTATGTTCTCAAAGAGTTGTTTTAGGTCTCATTTTGCATAACGACCCTTGAGACCGACGAATATTATACTTAAATAAATATTATTTAACGCGTTCAAGTATTTTTACACGTAATGGTTTTAGGATGGTGTGAAAAAGTAAATTATGGTCGTTCAAGATGACAGTAATGATCAGGAGGAAATAGGTAGCCCCAAGTCTTGAGTCAGCATGGTTTAAAGAAAACTGAATATATTACATTTTTGTATATTTTGTTAAAAGCCAAACATTAAGAGCGTTAGCTTAGATGATAAGATAAAAAAGAATTGGATCGATATAAATAAAAATCAATCCTCGCTAGTCTTGTTAAAACTCGAGAGTGGCTGAACCGATTTGAAATAATCTTGAAATAATTGTAGAAGTCCAAGGAAGGTTTAAACGGTGAGAAAATATGAAGAAATTGTGAATAGAAAAGTAAAAACTACACTAAAAAGTAGTAACAACAAAAAAGTTGGACACACTTTGATAAAATACCCTAACAACATATTTAAAATGTACTCCCATTTAAAATATTTTACATAACATTGATGTATGCTCAAATATTGAAAGAGTAAAAAATACAATCATATTTATGCTACACAAGACCGCAATAAAAAAATATCAACAGCTTCACTCGCTATAGTTTACCCTCAACGTTCGATAGATGGCGTTCAAATTTTTTATCATTAAACTGTACCCTCCAAGTATTTGTAAAGATTATCCACAGAAATAAACAATTGACACGATGTAGCGCGGCTGTAGGGCCCAGATAACGGGAATACGTGAGCTCGAATATGTTAGGGACAATTTTCGCTGAACTTTACGCGTGTGAACTATAGAATTTCACACAAAAAACAGGTCCCTATGCAAATTTTAATGCGCAAATCGAATGTCGTTTTATTTCTACACGATAATTTCAGTTATATTAAGACTTGGAAATGCGATTTTGATGCATTGTAGTTGAATAAAGAAAGATATCGAATACAGAAATTTTAGCGATAATTAATCTTGAATTTTGTCATAATAGCATATAAGACTTCAAAAGCTATTACAACACATCAAACTTTCTCTTTCAACTATCAAAGTTATTATTCCGTGTCACAACTATAAGTCTATTTAATTATTCTGTAACATAAATATTATATCAGATATTGTGAAGCTTAGAACTATAAGTGTATAATGGACGTTTGGAGTTTGTCCAATACCTCTTCAAAATAATATTCCCTATATAGCTTAATGAAGAAAATTTTGTCAAGTTTCAGTAAGTATTTTCTGCGCTTGCCCCTTGGGAAGTGGGGTTTACGAGTTACAATATTATCCTTTTAACAGAAGCTGAAAGTGTAAACGTGTAATAAGTTTTGGAAGCATTTTGTT
>LQNK01000863.1:388419-421664 GCA_001586405.1 Phoebis sennae
AATAGATAAATAAAGATAAAATAAAATAAAGATAAAACAGTGACACTTTATATTGAGTTTAGGATATACTTCGAACTTAAACCTTAAATAATGATAAAATAAAATAAAGATAAAACAGTGACACTTTATATTGAATTTAGGATATGCTTCGAACTTAAACCTTTGACGAGATATATTTATAAAACATACGTTTCTAAATATTAAAAATTGTCATAACACCTCTACTTCGAAAATCCAGAAAGTACAGAATCTTGTAGTCCACGCGGGCGAAGCCGCGGGCAGAAAGCTAGTTTATTTATATAATTTTGGAGCATCGGTTTCCTAGAAATACCTCTAAAACAATTTTAATACGTATTAAAAATTAATTAAACTTTTTACTAATCTATATTAATAATTCCAATTAATTTATTCATTATTACTCACAAAACTCCAAAAACTTAAAAATCTTAAAAGGCTACCATTGATTTGAGAAAATAATAATAATTATAGGCAGATTTTTAGGTTCGTTAAAGAGATTACATCCTTATGGTAAACGTTAACGTTTGATACACTTAAAATAAAGGGAGTACTTTTTTGAGCTTCATTGATGCAGTTTTTTTCTTTTCAGAAATAAAGAGATCTTTTCTTTGGAAAATATTGTATCTACAGTATTAAGAGCAATTTCCCTTCAGGGGGCATAACAAATTTCCACAATGTATATATATCTTCTTAGAAAAACACCAAAGAGACGCACAATAAAACAAAAATAAAGTTACCCGCATATACAAATATAATTAAGATTCCGAGAAGTGTATCGTATCTCTCCGATCTAATAATCTTTTCACTTATTTCAGTAACACATTTAATTCATAACCACGAAATCTGGATGGTTATCAGCGAACAACATTTATTCAATTCTTTTTAGTGTTGAGGCATGGAAATACGCAATAATTTTTAGAAATAGAAATTTATACGTATTTTTACTTAAAATAAATCCACATTTCTGAAACTATTCATCGATAATATTATAAAAAAATATGTGTAATCTTTTCACACAAAAACTACTGAACCGATTTCAGAAATTCTTTCACCATTAGAAAGCTACAATATAGACTGTATAAAATTATACTACACAGCTGGTAGAATATAAAGAGATAGAGAACTATAAAATAGATTAAAAATTGGCTATTCTGTATTGAAATAATTTAACAACAATTAATCACTCAATTAAACTAAACTGTATATAAAAAGCTAAACATTGCACAGGATGTTCGTGTTCTAAAAATAGTACACAAACTGCAAAGGGATATTTAAAATAAAAATTGAAGAAAACTGTACGTTTCAAAGAATATCCGTCTAAGTATCGATAGTTTTACAATCGCATAATGCTATTTTCCATCTCGATAATTCTACATTCAAAGAGCAAATGTTTCAACAAGATACAAATGGCCGGAGTAAATTGTCTATGCAAATCCTAGAATCATTTCCATAACTGTAAGGTTAATAAATGTATCGATTTTACAATTTTTATTAAGTTTTCTGATCGTTATATCGTTCTTATCAATCGATAAGGAGATCGACCCAGTTTTAAATTTAATTTCTTGTTTAATTCTATATTCTAATAATTTTCCGTTTGATCAAGCTTAAATCGATTTTTATTGGGCCATAATTAAAAATTAATACTTTTTATCATCATTTCTTTTAAGATGGTTTACGTGAACTATAAGTACGTATACTCCTGTGTCAAAAAATTGTATGTGGGTATATGCAAAATTCAATTACCAGAAAGGACCAAGTAAATCCCAATCATGCGCTTTATTTAAATAAGAAATTCCCTTTCCTAAAGAGTTTATCTTCGTAATACATCGAAGTATTAATTGGGTCAGAGGCGATATGACTTCTCAATAATTGGATAAAAGATATTGATTCAACCGTTTAAACTGAATTTGCTGACATCTATAGATTATATCGCACGCTCCGAAGTTTCAAATGAACTTACTCAAACTAAATTATTTAGTTGCAGGATGCCTTTTGCTCTTCTTTGCTTTTACGTTTTATGTACCCAATTAGTAATTTAACGTCTACTTTATGTAACTATATGTTTAAAACAGGGTATTTTGTATAACATTAATAATGTAATAATTTTTCATACACTTTTTAGTTTACATTGTACAGTCTGATGTTACTCTGCTCTGTATTCTACGTGCAAGATCACGCGCGTGAATCAATTGCATTCTATTGCTATTGCGCTTTGCATAGTGTAGTTAAAATCTAGAGACATTAACGCCAATAGCATTTATTTAGTATCGCAGAAAAAAAATTGAATTTGAGACGTCCTAGAACAAAAGTTGATGTTAATGATGTCAGTTATATAGGGGTTATATTGTTCTATAAATTGCCTTGCATTGCGAGAAATAGCGTTCAAAAATTAAATTTGGGTACTAAAATGGACATAGAAATAGTTATGCAATTTGCAGTTCCGATTTTTTACTACGTTGGCAAACTGCGCTGTCAACGTGACAAAAATATAAAAGTATAAAGGCGGAGTATGACATAATGCACCGGATTTTCAATGCAAGTATACATCGTTCTATCAACTACCTGAAAAAGCAGAAAAAGTGTATCAAACGCGTACTTTGCATATTTTTTATATTTTACTAGCATTTGCCCTCCGCTTCACTCGCTTTTAATTCGCTATAGAACAATATAATCTCTATCAACTCCAGCTAACCTATCTGTATTCAAAATTTTATCAAAATCGATTCAGTAGTTGCGTTGTGAAACAAGCATCTAAACCTCCAAACACATTCATAATATACGAAAGTATCTTACTCGCAATTATTTTAATTCTAATATTTAAATATTTTAAATATCTAAAATTGAAATGTTTGTTAAATAACTCTTAAACCTCTAAACACATTTATAACATAAGGGATTAGGACCTTAATTCTATCATTTCATCGTTAAAAGAACTCTAATAAGAACCTTAAATAATCACTATTTGCATACATTAAAATCCCCACAATGTAGCACCAATAAAAATTTACTCAAGCTATTATTAACGCGAACCGTGTGAAATAATGGTCGGAACAAGGAACAAGTGGAGCATTTTAAAACGCTTTGTCGGTCAGCATATTTGGACTGTTGAACCTGTACTGGGTGCATCGATTCCGTTCGCCAGACAATGGAATCCATCCCATTATGATAATGCACCTCCATCCTAGATATATTGCGCCCAAATCGAGAGCTGACGTTAATGGAGACGATATGACTATAGAGGAATTTGAAAAATCGGTCTTATTTTTTTAAGTAGAAAAATATTTAAATTATGCAATACTTGTCGTGAAACTATGATACTAAATTAAGTAGTCATTATAAATAATAATAATTTTATGCTTGAAAAAAAACTAGGTAACCTGCATGCATTATGAGGCATAATTCTTAATTCCTTATATATGTAACACTAAAAATTAATAGTATAGCAAGCTAGGAATAGAACACTCAAGTTTTTATTAAGTTTTTTCAAGAAATTAACTATATTACTACGGTAACGTATTCGATCGTTTAGTTGATAAATAATGTATATCAATAAACGTCCGTATCTGTTGGTAAACAATAAAGCCAAGAATTGATCGCCTACCTTAAAATAAATAGAAGGTAAGGTAGGTAAGGGCACGTTTTTACGTATTACATAATCAATATTGGAGATCTCATGAATGCTTCAGTTTTGATCAATCGGGAAACGTGGCGTGGGCATAGATTTGGTTCGGATCTAGGTCGGTCGTATATTGGAATAATTGTTCAGTTGGTGCACAAAAATCTGTTTAATGAACTGAAAAATTTGTTTCTGTATTTTTTGCTAACCGGTGCTCTGTAGGTATGTGAATTTTAAATTAATTATAAATAGGTGCAGGAACACCACAAAATGTTTACTGATTGATTTTTTGGGAATAATGCAAAATTCAAGAATTTATCATAAATTACCTGAATATTCTTTGAATAGAATGTCACACAAGTGCGTCTATATTCCGCATCGAACGGTACGCATTTTCTTTAGAAATAAAGGATCTGATGCATAAAATACCGCCCTGTGGACACTTAGCATAAGCAGACATTATTTGTATCAATGGCGTTACGATTGATGTTTGCCTTATTTATAAGCTATCATCTCTATAAAATATCAATATACACATAAGTTATTCATACCCATTTAAAATGCTTCATTTATGGAAGGTTATATTAAACAAGTTTCCCTATAAAACATACTCCAGATAAAATCAGAATGAGTTTTGCAAGCATTCCAAAAACTATGTGGTAAAACTCCGGGCGAAATTACACAAAATATTTCCTACGGCGGTGCGCTAAGTGACTGGCCGTAATGAAAAGTTCACTGCAACCTCTTAAGTATTACTTAAGCGTCAATTAGTAGGATGGGTTGCTACTTTTATTGCATTGAATTATTATGTCTATGTTGAATATATACCTGAAATAAACTATATATTGTATTTTATATATGATTTTGTTAATAATAATTTGACGGTTTTCATTGCATAAAAACCTTCGACTGACAATAATTTACTCAAAAAGCATTAGCGAAATTGTTGACGCGTAACGTGTGATGTGACGAAGGCAAATAGGGTTTTGTTTTTATAGTACATATTAGTAAATTTTCAGTCTGAATGAGTAAAATTTCGTAAATCTATATAACTACTGTCACAATGCAAGAACTAAGTAAGCATGTTAATACAAACATTTATAAAATAAAGCGACTAGATATAAGATGTTTTATTCAACGTTTACCCCAGTCCTCTAACTTTTATATTTTCGTGAAGACATAAAAATTAATGTATGTAAAGTGAGTCTATTTTCTATTGTAACGTATAAATTTATTCAGCGCTCATATCTTTTTGAAGATCTTGGCTAAGAAGTTTCCGTAGTCCAGTGCACCTTTAGCGAAATCCCACCGTTCTTATCCTGTCCGTATTTTAAAATTTTATTCAAAGCGTGTACCGTATTGTCTTCCCCTACTGGCTATACAATATACGTATAGAAAATATTATATTTTTACTCGCAAAATCAGATTTTACAATCACGACATTTGCAGGAACGCTTATTGCTTTGATCTGCGCGCCCCCAGACGTCAATCGCACTGCTAAGTGCATTGTAATTTCGCTTCAGATGTTTCTAATTTCACTCAGATCCCCATTAAGATTAAATTTCAATGAGATTCCGTATCTTCTACTCTATTGTGCTTCCTCCTCTTTAGACACAAAAACCTATCGTAAATCGTTGTACCAAGCGCTTTTAGAAATTTAAGAGTCCATTTAAGTCATGTTTTTACGGCTTTAAAAGTACAACGAATGTTATATATGCCTTACATTTAATAAGAATACCCTCATAAAATATTACTCAGACATCGATACTTTAATTAAATTTCGGCCCATAACCGGAGCACATAAAATTTGCAAATGTCGACAAAAATGCGTAAACATGTCTTGCTAACAGTATCAATTACGCATCATCGAAAAACAATTTTATTCAAAATTTTGCGAGTGCCAAACAACCCCTCGATTTATATGTAAAATATTTGTATTAGCCATACCTTTTAAATTATACATGCGATTTTATGTATCGAGTAACGGGTATCCAAACCTTCATTTCGGCTTATCTGCCTGATTTTGCCTCGGGTACCATTCGGAGTAAATTGATTGAAAAATGTTTTGGCTAGCACATTTTTACACACACGAAACCTTGAATTATCGTCCAATAAAAGAGATTTGTGCTTTATACCGCGAGGAATGAATTTCGTCCAATACTCGAAGATACCTGCTGTGTCGTGAAATAGCCGAGAATTGAAAACGGTACGATTGAAATACTTGCGCTTGTGAAACTTTTCATATCGTAATGAAATTTTGTGACATGAACCGACGCTCTAAACTTTATTACAAATTGAAAGAACAGACGTCATACAAACTGGCAGCAGTTCGTGCCGACATTGTACGTTGCCCAATAACTGTGGACCGAAAAGCTACGTCCCTCGGTGTTTTAAAGGGTGGAATCGATTGGACACGGCTGAACTATGTGACCGAAGAGTACATTAAAATTGCTCCATGAAAGGTCTTTTCATGCGACACATATAGGGGCTGGATATGCTTTGAGCTCGAAACTTTTGGACTATGAAAAGAAATTTACATTACTCATTCCCCGAGTAGTCCTACATTTGCGTAATTATTGTCGACGGAGATACTGAATACATTTTAATGGTGTCGTTTTTTTAAAGATCACTAGGACACAAACTTTCTCCCATATTATAGTTTGCTTATTATTACTATAATGTTATTGAATTCATCTTTTCAACGAGCAAATTTACTTAAACTAGAATAACGGTCTAGGTAGGTTAGTAAAAAAAAATATCTTTTGTACTTCAATCTAGGCTATATAAAATAAGTGATACGCTTGTAAAGAGTACATAAAGTCCTGATACACAAACCGAACTTAAAGCCTAACAGATTGAGTGCTATAATGTCCACAATGGTCTGCTGACTAACCCGCAAAACGTGTTATGTGAAGGGACACGCGTGCTCCCTGATTCCTGTGTTAAAATGTATGTGCGGGAATTCCTTTCTAATATACTTTACTATAGTTATAGAACTCCTAATTGAATAATAACTACAGAAAATATTTCCATAGTCATTAATTGTTTTTGGCAAATATAACATGTATAAGTCACTATAGTTTTTTTTGCTTTTTATTTCTTTACTAGCTTTCCGCCCGCGGCTTCGCCCGCGTGGACTACAAATTTCTGAACTTACTTTGTGAATTTTCGAAGTAGAGGTGGCATGACAATTTTTAAGATTTAGGAACGTACGTTTGTAAATATATATCTAGTAAAAGGTTTAAGTTCGAAGTATATCCTACATTAAATATAACAAAAGTGTCACTGTTCAGTTTTATATAATTCTAATAATTCTATTTTAACAACTAATTTAACAACTAATATTTGCTTGAGGACGCAAACAATATCTTCTGCATGTTGGTTAGTCTTTGTTGTGATTAGCCGCCATTAAGATTTTTAATAAGGCTACATTTATCAATAAAAAGTGCTTTAAATAACACTTAAAAGACTAAATTTAATGTACCTACGCGCATTGATGATGTGTTTTGATGGATCACTTTGAACCCTCATATCTTTTTTGTTTGTTAGCCGGTTTGAATGAAACAACCGTATTTAAATCGGTTAAGCCGTTTCGAAGTTGACTGCGTACAAACGCCCGACAAACAGACAAACAGACAAACCGACTGTGGTGTTCACGATATATAATAAATGTTAGCACACAGACCAGTGGGGCGCTAGTGTCACTTCTGACACTTCAAACCTGTCATCTGTGGCGTGCAGACGTATCCGTTGGGCTGTGTGCCTACTTACTGATATTTGAATCTTTTATTTAATGCTCACCTACAACTATAGGACATAACACCGACAAACAGACAAAAATTCTAAAAATCATTGTTTTGAGTTTGGAATCATAAACGAAACACGAAACACTAATTTTTTCTTGAAAATATTAAATGTACAGACACGGCTAGTCTACGATTTTATTATATGTATAGTATATGTATATTATTTCTTTTTTTTTTTTCTCGTTTCTGTCATATTTTTGCGTTTACCTTCATTTATGTCATTTTGTGTGGAGAAGGATCTGGCTTCCTTAACACAGGTTTCCTAGCAAGGAAGGCAGTGGTTCATTACTTTAAGACCCAATACAATTGTAAAATGCAAAATAAAAATTATTATTATAGTTGTGTGTCTTTGAATTGGCCTTTTGAGCTGAAAGAGTGTGGTTTAACGCTACATAAATAAAGCGTTACGTTGAAGGCATATAAACATGATGTGTATTAAGGTCACAATAACAAGCAAAAACAAGGTAGTGATTTATAGCAGAGCAAAGTCACCTGATGTTATATGGTTACCATACTGTACACCTGTAAGACGGAGTGGCGCAGGTGCTCTGCCGGCCTTTAACGGACTCGTAGGCTCGTCTCTTGAAGGCCCCAATGTCGAATGTCTTATCAAAATTCTAATATTGCTCAGGCAGAAATTCTATCTACAATACCTCTAAAGAACACTAGTGTGAATACAACCCATTTTTCTACTGTTTATGAATGTACCACTATAATGTTTGTGTCATTTTTACAATTCACTCAACAATGAACTATTTCCCTGAAGCACATAAACGAAGTGACACATGACTAAGCAAGTGACCGTGGACACTATTTTAGAATAATTTAATTGTAGCAAATTTAGGTAAGAAAAAATTATTTGTTAGTCTTGTAGGCTATATTGATATTAGATTACAGTACTATTTTATTTCTAAAACCCTAATAAATAAATAAACTCAACGATATATAAATTTACATTTTTATTATAATACAGTACCAAATTGTTAAATTGCAAACCAAAAAAGTGCCTACTCACAATAATTTGTCACACAAGTGACGAATTTAAAGGGTGTTATGGAATATCCGGAGACGAAACAACACAAAGTAATGACGGTAGACCCTTTTTTATTGTTAAAATAGCCGTATGTGTATCGGCAGAGATTTCTGAAAAAAGTATTTTTAACGATTATAAAAGGACTAACGATGGAGTTTGGGTATATCTTTTATGATGTACCAGTGAAAATGTTTAACGGTGACTTTTCTGTTTTTAGGTAGGATTGTTATTCTGTTGTTACTGCATCTCACATCTTACTAACTCCGATTTCGAAGCATACATATTCAAAAACTTTACCTGATATTGAAGAACTTTTTTATCCTGATCTAGTTAAAAATATAACTCACTTTAGTTTATTTTCGCCATTTATAATTATTGATGTTTTACAGTCACGTGTAGAATATATAAAGTGGCAAATAATATATGATGATTGTATAAACAACAAGCTTCTACACGCGGCTTCGTTCACTTTAAATTCTAATTTGTAGATCAATAAAAGGTATTTTACCACTTACTACTGCTAAAGCCTATCTATATTCGAAGTTTCATCAACGACTAATCGTTGTAGAGTGCTTCACACACTAACCTCCAAACACACAAAAATACAAAGTTTGACATTTATAATACAAAACAGTACCAGAAAGTCTTCACTGCCGTTGGTTAAATAACAAAAGTAGGTAGCTAGGAACTATGTTCTTGAAGCCTCTTTCTCTAATATGTAGCTACTATAAATCCGAATTAAAACCAAAAAGGTTTGCAAATAAATAATGTAGGCCCATTTTTCAGTCGCCCTAACTCCGCCGTTTCAGTTAATACTGTCCCGTTTTTTTGTAAAAACTTTTGTAATTATGAGTAAGCATTTTTTCGCGATAAATTATTAAGATAAGTGTTCGTTATTAAGATTCGCCACTTCATATAATGTGTGAAATAAAGTAGGTACTAACCTAGATATTTAAGTACTAGCTGTTGCACGCGGCTTTGCCCCCGTAACATAATCTTATGTAGCCTATAATATAATATATGTCACTTAGAAAAGATACTTTCTAATGGTGAAATAATTTCTGAAATCTGTTCTGTAGTTTTTGTGTGAAAATACCACCCCCCAGCAAATATCGTCATGAAGCAGTATTGCACTGTTTTTCGTACGGTGAATGGGGACCCGGAGGCCTGTATTCCATCCCATTCCTCTCCAATCTTGTTCTACTCCTCTCACAATATCCCATAATTTTGATGTTGTAGATGCTCATGGGCTGCGGTCAGTCACTTAACATCAGGTGAACCGCATGCTCCGCTTGCCTGCTTTAACATAAAAAAAAATCTGATTAGTTAATCAATATTTTGATTACCTTACGCGTCGTATTCAAAAGAATAATATAATCATGTAAATCCACAAAACAAGGAAAATGTGAGCCTAACAATTTAGCTATATACATATCCGTCACAATAAAAGTTTTTCAGCCAAATTAAAAAAGTACCAGTTTGTTTATTTTTCTTTTACCTTCTCCCGCATAAACCTTAAGCCCGTGACTAGGGAAGTTTATACCATCAAAATACAAGGAAACGTACAAGAATGTAAATTAAAAATTTACCTACTAAATAAATAAATTATGCGATGGCTAACTCCCCTCAAGTATTACGATGAGAGTCGAAAGCAAAAGGCTCTCGAAGAAAAGTAAGAATGTTTTATTTTGAAATGTATACAAATAAATTCCTTAACAAAGTCAAGATTTTATCAACTTATTTAAAAACTTGGTCATATACTTTATTGTTGGGTAACATTTTCTGTGTGACGTATATGAATCAAGCTATTTGAAACGTTATTTATAATATTTTGAATTAATAATACGAAATTATACAGAATTACAAAATACTTCAATTATTGGCATTCCTTGTTGTAATAATAATGAAAGCATTTATAAGTTTATTATAGACTTATAACGTGAAGATAAAAGATAAAAAATCGCGTAAGTTATCCTATTACTAAGCCTTCGCTGTCAGTCTGTCTGTCAGGCATCTCTCATAAACCGTGATACCTAGAAAGCTGAACTTTTCACGAATTATGTTTTCCGTTGCAGCTATAACAACAAATACTAAAAATAAAATTCTTTCCTAAGAACCTTTCACGCGCGGGTACAACTCGTACTTGGCCGATGTTTTCATAGATTTGCATTTTCATCAATCCCGCCCTAATAAATAAGAAAAGAATCGAAGTAACTTACATATATGTATATTACAGATAGAAAATTTAAACATTTAAAACCAATAACATGACTTTATCAACGTACTAACGAATTCAACTCCATGTATACTGAAAAACGTTAAAAGCTTTGCTTTTCGTCGTGTTACATATTGCAAGAGCTATTCCAATACATAACGTGTGACATACTTCGAATATCATACATTTTATACATATTTTATCTTTTTTTATACATAAAAATCAATTACAGAGAACGGCCGGGCCGACTAATTTTAGTTTGAAATATTCGCAGAAGTCCAAGGAAGGTTTAAATGGTGAGAAAATATGAACAAATTGTAAATAGAATAATTAAAAACCACAATTATATTCTTCCAAAAAAATTGTTCCTGTGACAATGTCGTCACATTATTGTCAGCTAGTACAAAATATAAAAAGATGTTTATAATATACGTTGACTTTACGGGACTGACTGATTCGTAAATGAATATGCTAAAATACTAATGCTAGGCTAGCTAGAAAATAAACATATGTTGTAATTTGAACCGATATCTGTTCATAAATATTATTTAAAAAATATTTGAAATTAAAAAAAAGACACTAAAATCTTGTGTAAGAATTTCGTTATTTTTTTGTTGTTGGAAACCCTCAAAATATCTAAATAAGGTATTCAATCCTAATCTTCCGGATAAATTCATACTAACACACAAACATACCCTGCCATCTCGAGTGTGAGACCTCACTTTGCTCGGCCTATAATTCTGTCCCAATTTTTCATCATTAGAGTTCCTTAAAGTAGAGAATAATTTCTATAGTAATCGTTCCGTGGCCTGCAAGCTTGGGAACTCCTGTAACAGAAACATCCATAACCATATAACTATTACAATCACGGAGAGACAATTACTTATATCTCGACCATCATATTGAACCTTCATAATTGGCAACGGATACGTTCCTCCCCAGAGAAATCACCCGGAGGCAATAAGTAAGTAAATAGTTAATGACTGCCAATCAATCATTCTTTGTTTCGCAACTAAATATATCGAAGAGATTTTATTGCAAACTATAAATTAATGGTTTTTATACTATACTATATTTTCCATTTTGTTTTTAGTGAATAGTTCAAGTTTAAACTATATACAATATATTATATAAATATTAAAAATGCGAAAGTAACTAGGTCTGTTTGTATGTCTGTCTCACCCCCTGCCCCCAATATACGTTACTCACCAAATATTTTTGAATTCGACATTTTCTATTTTATTCGCCTATAAGGCGAGTAGTTTAGATAATATTTAATCAAGAATGAACGATACTCGTGTTATCGTCGGACTTAGTTTTTATACTTACAAACATACAATCGCCCGGCCATCTCGACTCTGAGATCTTGCTTCGTTCGAAGAAGCCCATATGAAAAAAATAAAAGGGCTTAAACTATTGAAAAGTACAAGAAGGATAAACACGACATTTTGAGGTTATCTTGATAACATAGCATTCCTTTACATCAAAGACTTATACTCCAAGAATTATACAACATTTCAAGAATGAAACCACATAGAACAACACCTCATCACATTACAAATTTCCACGATAGTATCACTAGATCACAATATATCGTATACAAGTGTGATTCTATACCACAATTATGCAGAGACGATCTGTAGTAAAACACTACCCGATACATGAAGATCCATCTAAATCAATCTAGGGTGAATCGACTTTGTCATTGTCGGCATACAATAGTAAAGAGATGACTATACGTTACCGTGACGTCCTCTTTGGTTCAGGTGACTATCTGACAATTAGTTTGTGCAAACAAGCCCTGTGCGGTTCAAATAAAGTTACCCGAGTTGTATAACGGCCGTTTCAATAATGTATCAAAGATTAAAAATGGATTCTTATCTCAAATTATATAACATTAGATTGACAAAAGTCATAGCAAAGAGATAGCCTTTGTCGTCAACGTCAACAGCATATAGAAATCAAAGTGTAAATAGATAGATTTGTCTGACTTTAGTAAGCAAAAAAAGGGATAGATAGAATATTGAAAACGGCCGTAAGCAATGATGAATGAAAATACTGAGTATACATCATATGATACAGTTTTTGTACATAAAAGCTATGTACATAAAGTTAGTTTTTTTACTGTATATCTGTTAGCAAATAAATGACTGTTTGATTGACTGTTTGTATGTGTGTCCACCACGTGAAAACTACTGTGCAAGTTTTTGCGTTTTATGTGGTAATAGACCAATATTAGGTGCAAGATATTTTAATATACATTTAATTTGCAAAATTATATTATCAACATGTGTTACTTTATATGTACAAAAAATATAATTATAATTAAAACCAAAAAGAACTTTTAAACGCCTATTCTAGTGGAGCTAGGGCGCAAAGCGAGATTAATATTATACATTTTCATCTAATAAGGATCGAACACACAACAGTAAAGAGAAACGACTATCCGTTGCTGTGACGACCCCCTTCGGGTCAGATAACATTCGAGAATTTTACTAGGTATGCCAAATAGGTTGAAAGTTTGTTACAGTATAGCTTGTACCTATACAAATACACTGTTTTTTGTTGCAGTCAAAAATACCAAGTAGTTTTCATTTTATAAGCTTTTAAACTTTCGAGTTCCGCTAAAGTCACGTGACCGCTTGTGACGTCACAAAACAGACGCCGCGCGGGCCGCGCTACTTCGCAGCAACTATAATACGTGTGGGAAGCGCTATAGCGAGCGCATGAGCTGTCTATTTTATGACGTCACACCGCCGCAATCGCCGCGTCGGGCGGTTACGATTTGTTTTGCTTATAAATCAAAAACTAATTGACGTAACAAAATAATTTTTTCAACACTATTTTTTAGTTAAAAAAAGCAATATGAAAAGCTAAAAATTAAAATTTGTTAACATTCTTCAATTCACAAACTGAGTTCTCACAACGCACAGGGCCCTATAAACCTATTCAGAGCCTGGAGAGTCAGAAGCCAGTATGGTCGCCTGAAGGCTTTGAAGCCATAAGGCGGCCAATTAAACCGTATAGTGTACTATGTAATTATGTGTAAATTTCTTTGGTGTGTGTATAATAAAGAATATTCATTCATTCAGAGACGATACTTGGGTGACGGTTTGTGACTTGGCAATTAAATTAAGTATAATTGGTTTTGAATTAAAGACTCGTTCTTCGGAACGCATTGAGAAATGTTTTATATAGTGTGTTCGGATAATATTAATACTTTAATTACACAAGTATTGTTTGTGAATACTGGTATTAGTTTACGTGATATGTGGGTTTATATTAACGAATACATTCATAATCTGTAGTTCGAGGTTTATTATAAATGCAATCTTAATTATCAATTAAATGAAAATATTAAAATTCAAAGCATGAATCGACCTTTATTCTTTTAACAATATTATATTTATAATTTACTAGCCCTTCCATACTTAGTTACCTTCGCAATATATCATATAGTCTATAGGCTTCCTCAAATCGTCGTCTTTCTAAGAAACAAACAAACTCTTCAGCTATATATTATTAAAATATAGATAGAATTATTTGAATGCAGACGAAAAAAATTACACGTATAATTTGTAAATTGCATTTTAATACTAAAAACAACGTATTTCTATGAGAGCAATATTCTAACTACCATATTATTTACTTTATTCTAACTTCATATCGAAATAATTGAATAAACCTGTGTACAAAATTCAAAGTCAAAAGTGTAACTACAGAGTGTTCTGAAACAAAATATTTCTTATAAATATTTATAGAAGAAATTTCTAATTAAAAGTTTCTCTCGGGAATTAATGCAGTTTGTTAATAAGTAAACAGCCATTTCGCAGGAAACTATCTCGCCATCGAGAGGTGCCTAAAACAAACTTTGCTTATAAAATTTAAAAAAATAGCGTGTTCTCCTCAGAGAAAATGAACTATATCATTTATACAAATGGTGATAATAATTGCGAACTAATAAATTATTAAAAATAATTATTAATAGCTGTTATTAACATTGTAAATTTATTTGGAGTGTGTATGTTTAATAAAACAAAAAAAATATATCTTTTCATAGTGAAACAGATATTATGTACGTTTAACAAGCGAATTAAACTTTAGTACTCTTATTTTTTTAGAACATTCGAAAATACATTTTTTTTGTATTATCGAATTTTTACCAGTATTTCCTGAGATTAGCACGTTCAAACAAACTCTTCAGCTTTACATAAGTAGAATAGATTTGTATAGATTTAATAAAATCAATTTCGTAATATGAACCTCAACATGTACCTTGCGTCATTCACCTTTTGTGTAGAATCTTCGCGCTGGATAACAGAATAGGTGATGGCTTTGTACGAAATCCTAACAAATAGGAAGAATCTATTATTGGTACGGCACTCCTTAGAGGTCGTATTCGTCTCGTGAAAACGATATATTACGCAATAAATATTTTTATTAATTTTTTTATGTGCGTATGAATTAAAATCTAAATATCAATGTGTCTACGCTAAGCAGGCGGCCCTTTTCTGTAACATAAAAACATCTGTATTTTACATTCATTTTATTTTTCTATTGTCTTTTATTTTATTTGTCATGTTGTAAATAAACGTATTTTCTTTCCTTTTTTCTTTCTTGTACAAGATTGTTTGTTCTATCGAGTCAATATTCGAAACTTGTTCTTTTAGCAAAATAGCTTCGTAATTTATACTGTTTACGTACAGTGAACCCTTATAAAACCATCTATCAAAAACAAACAATTTATTTCCATTCCGCTAATTATATGCAGAAGCTTGCACGACATCGTAATAACCAATACTTCCATGCGATTTGTGTCAAACGACAGTATGACACGACATTCGCTGAAATCGTTTCAGACTCCACGAGAATCCGTTTCAAATTTTGTGTGACACTTATTTGTCACGAAAACGTTTAGTTGAACATCACTATTTTAGTCCGTTACGTACCCTGACGGTTTTATTACTTGACGTTCAATTTCGACCCCAAATAAATGGACTTTTTCGCTTAATTTATTTTTGAAAGCATGTCGTCACAACGTTCGATATAACTGGAGATTAACAGGGCTTTAACTATCGGTTGCACAGACTGCACAAAATTGGATAAAAATCACGTTGTTTTGGTACGATGTTCTTGATAGGAGAGATGGTAATTAGCAATATTAATATTCAAATACATCAGTAGAAACTTAATGTCTCTAAACGTCTTTATTCATAATCAACATGGCATTGCGCTTGTTTGAGAGATAGAACCTTCCGCAATTAATGTTATATCTAACCCAATTTTTTTTTCGAATCAGACCAGTTGTTACTGAGTTCCATTCAGACAAATAAACAACACTTTAACTATATTCAAGTTTAGATGAATAAATTTTTGAAATCCTTCAAGTGTTTTTAATTAAATCTCTAGAAATATAAAATAATTACAGATATGGTGACTATCTTCGCACCAACACTGCATTTCTCCATTCATAATATTCTTAAAAGAATTAAGTCAACATTTTAAACCTATTAAAATTCAACAAGCTCATAAATTAAGCCAAAACTGATAAGTTAATCCAGATTTATCGACGTTTTAATAACATAAAATGAAACCTACGTTCTGATATATTAAAATGTGAACTTGTATGCATGAAAATGGCGACAGGTACTAATTAAATTGTACGACATTTATATCGCCAAATATTTTAACACTAAGTATTAAACTAATATTATACATGTTTGGATAAACATCCGCGACTACTGAAAGGATTTTGATGAAATTTCATTTAGAGATATGAAATTAGCTGGAGGTGAAAGTATATATTGATTTATAGACATCGAATTTAAAATGAGCGAAACCGCGGTCAGAAGCTAATTATTTGTAAGCGTAATTTAATTTACTTGCGAATGTGTCAGTCCATTATAATGCGTGATTTAATATAGGAATGAAAATAAAGAGATCAGTAAAAACGATGGAACGATACAAATTCTTAACATTCGCTATTGATATTATTATAAGCTAATAAAATATCGTCAATAACAATAAATCTAAATACTATACAAAATCAATTCAAGCAAATTTTTTTTGGTAATAACAAATGTAGCGTGGCGTAATAAAACGTCAAAAATATGACAATTTATATTCGAATGGGCTCCTTCAATCTCTCAATACGCATAATTTGCATAAAAAGTCTCGATTATATTTTATGAATATAAGCACAACACTACGGGGAGAAGGGGGAACTGAGGCTGGATGGAATTTTGAATGAATAATTGCGGCGCAGATTTGACGTGAGGTATTTTTATTGCCCCTCTGCATGAGCAATATCCAAATTCTATATTTCCGTACAAAAACTTCCACTCCGTTCAAATAATATCGTAATAAAATTAATATGACAGCCTTTATTTAAAATCGAATGAGTGGAGATATATAAATCAGTGAATCGTTTAAGTTGTTTGAAGAGTAGTGAAATGAAAATCGTTAGAGATTTTCGTGGTTGAAAGCCTACATTGAAACGGTTATGTAATTTTGCTCGTTATGATGTACTACTGTTTGCCCGTGTTGCCGTTTGTGTTTAATTTAAATATTAGTTTTGCGGTTACTTTATTGTTTGGTTAAGTCACTTCTAAAACGATTGATATTACAAGTTAAATTTTTAATACATAACTAGTTCTTACGCTAGCATATGACACTTAGTGAAGATGTAGCTAGTCCTAATTGTGCAAGAATTAGAAGTTAGTCCTTAGTATTTATGTGAAAACATAATAAACTTACATAAAAATTAATTCCTCCTTATTTAGATGATTTATAATTCCAAAACCGTGAATAAAAAGTTAATAGACAATTTCATGTCATTACTTAAAAAAAGGTCATAAAATTACTAAATACTTCGCTACCGATTATCGTACCATACAATACAACTAATAGTGGTACCACCAAGCACCTGAAATACGAAACCTTTGTAATTTATACACCAACTCGAGTACCCTTACATAATTTATATACTTAGCGATCATTAAAATCAAACCCACGCCCCTCAATTTGAGCACACAACTCTTGTGTATAAACATAGATAATAACTAATTGAAATATTTGAATTCTCAAACGTAGGAAATTAAACATATTTCAATAACCTACTTTAGAAGATCGGAAATATGATTAAAATGACAAAGGTTCGACGGTATACCGAAAGCAGATGGGCGAAGGACTTTGTAACCTAAAAACATGATGTTCGAAGCCATTATAGGGCCCTGCAAAATGTAGGGGCGTTATAACTTTATTTAGCACAGTATTTGTCCCACTAGAATACGAAAATCCTACGCTTTGTAATAACTTGTTCAATGTTCCAGTTCTTTACACTATTTCATATAATGGGATATTTTTCTAACCACTTTTACCGAGTGTTGCTTGTTTTTTTTTTTGTTTTTGTTTTCATAATTATGAATGACAATACAATATGTATTTATTGCTCACTAGCAGCGCCAGACGGCTTTACTCGCATTTGTAATATGATGAACGCATACGTTCATCTAAGTGCTAGGATAATATAGAATTCTAAGGGTAAACAATTTTAAATTTTTTACCCTTAATTTCAATTTGTTTGCAACAAATAAACAATCAAACTTTATTATGTAACTCTATACATAGGTATGCATAGTCAAAGAGAAACTACTGACATATATCACTATCTATTGCTGCATGCATACGGATAAATGGATAATATTAAACCCCAAAAACAAACGACCAAAGCAATTAAGACAAACGCTCGGAAAGCCTGCTGCAAATGGGCTAACAATTGCAGAGCACATGTGTTCTACTAAGGAAATATACGTAAACCATAATTAAGAGTCTGCCCATTGAACGGAAAAAACCCTGTGTCCCCTAGGGCTTGGGGCATTAAATTCGTTCCGCTGATCAATTTTTATTTACAGGCATATAGGTCAAACACGTTGGTTCAGTGGTTACTTCTGAGCATTACAAGCTAGAGGTTCTCTATTCAAACTCTGGTGGAAAAATGGAAAAATATCTCAAATCTACTTGCCTGATTCACTGACCACCTCACGACGGGTTTACATTTTTTATGAATCCTCGGCCATTACGTCACCACTGAACCAACAGAATCAAGCAGAACAAGATCAAAATTTCCCGTACATTTATCATAACGCTTCGGGAAGAAGAGCAATTTATACCACTTGACGCGTATTTGACTCGAGTGCCTCACGTTGGATCACTGGCTTACTGAATCAGCCGTCATTCGCCATTGATAGGCGAAATTCCCTTCCCTATATATTTGAAAACCTTAATGCCTTTTGATTATTCAATATTAAACTTTATTTGTATCGTAGGTACGGTTTGCACAGTTTCCGTATTCTCGAATCAGGCATATTTGGATAATGGGAGAAAGTTGTTTCATATGGAAAACCAATTTTAAATTTGCTAAAGACGTATTCGTGAATTAAAAGCCTGCAAAGACGTTTTTGTTACGATTCATCGTTAATCAAAATATTTTTATAGTAGCCATCATATTTATTCTAAAACTGCAATTTTTTAAAAATACTAATAGGAAAACGCAAAGAACAATCAGTTCAGATAATTAACAATCCATGCACAAACATAACTCAAATGAGAACAAAACCAATAAATTCGCATCACACATTGGTATTGCAGCTTAAAGCAAATTATTCGATCGAATTCCTCTCGCAAGAGACCATTGTATTATAGTCACTAACATTGCATTCAACACTTCATAGCGAGTTTATTGGTAAACATCCTGTGTACGTAAAACTTTCAGAACACCATTATTACCTTCCCCAGCTTATATAACACAAACTTTAACATTAAATCATACTGCTACACCAGTTGCAACGATAAATCATAATAGCATAAGTTTCTGTTAATATTTAAAACTGATTGTATCTCGTTCGTGAAATATTTAATGTATTGGATGGGTTTTAGAGTTATCTTATGCAGAGATTTTAGGATTGTTTTCGGTTATATTTGATGTAAGCAGGATTGTATTCGTCTGATTGATGACACGTGTCGCCTAAGCATTCATAATTGGGGCTTTGATGAGGGTAGAATAGAAAGGGAAAACGCTATCTCTATATAATACTCTTCGTTCCGTATCGTACGTACCTTGATTCTGATTAAATATTTTAATTAGCAGGTTTCCTTAGCAATGTAAATAAATTAATTTCATGTTCAACTGTGGCTATATTGTGACATGAGAAATATTTTATTAATTTAAATTTGACCCATTCTGCTCTGTTTGGTAATCTAAAAAAGGCTTGATACACACATACTTTGAAACTTTTCTAAAAACGATCCGATCTATAAACTTTGAAATTTAAATTATGAACTCTGTACGAAAATATAAATTCAACATGCCAATGTCGCATTAAATTTTAAATTCGGAACAAGAATCGCAAGTTGAGTGATTTATGAGTCTATCCGGATGTGCCCAACTTTCTATTGCAATATTGTCCCCAGTACCCGGACTATTTCTGTTCGCTTTGTCACTTGTATTTTATTTCGCTCAGTTGAGTAACTTCCGGATTAATTACCGGTTACTGTTTATTCTTTTTCGATATCCGTTCCGAATAAGTCATCATTTAAGGCGGATAAGATGTAATTTGATGAGCTATTTAACTATAATTAGTTTCCAAATCTTTCCTTTTACTTACGGATGCGAATGTGTATTGACCTACTTTCTTTAGCAATAGTACTTGTATTTTATTTATAATCAGCTAGTTCACTAGATATACATTTCCAAAAGGCCGTCTTTAAAGCTTTAATTTAATTCGACAAACAAATTAGTTACATAACGATTTTCAAATGTTTCATCAATCTAAATGTTCCCATTTTTCTATTGGAATATTGTGTTCAGTCTATTTCTGTTCGCATTGTCACTTGTATTTTATTTCCAAGGCTTACTTGAGTCCCGGATTAATTACCGATTACTGGTATATTCTTTTTCGACATTCGTTCCAACAAGGAGCATTAAGGGATTAAAAGTAATTTGATATATCTCATAGCTTTGAATGACTAGAAGTAATGATAAATTTTCATATATTTCTTATGATTCAATACGCATATACACAAGTTAGTGTTAAATTACTATACTTTTAAGTACTTTCTCAATTTCAACTATTATTTTAATTCCATATTAACGCAAACCAAGTATTAAAAAGTTGGATGATAGAAAAAGAAGTTTTCTGCTTCAACTTATATTTTTTCATAAACCAAGGGTATGAAGCACTAATATGTCTATCACCATTTAATATTGTATAAATCTATTTACTGGTTTTGACGTAATTGACCCACAAAAGTAACCACCCTATGTTTATGCAATCACATTTTACAAAAAGAATATTTCATGTGCAGAAATGGTCTTATTGTTTTATTATATGTACATTAATAAAAAATCTTAGTCATGTAACTCAATCTTAGTGATATTACACTAGAAAATCCCTTGCAAACAACTTACAAAACTGACACAACAATTATGAACACGATCTGATGAAGTTGTTTGATCGCTTTATTCTGATAAATAATTACATGAGGGGGGGCCGTGGCCTGTCACTCAAAGTCCTGGGGTTCGATATTGTTTTGATACGCTTGTAGGGGAGGATCACTTTTTCATTTAGTCCAGGTATTTTTATGTCTAGTTCAATAAATTGATGAACATTTTAAATACCTGTAACTCTGTTGAAACAAAAAATGTACGCTGTCTTGAAATTATTCTGACTAAGAAGATGTCGAATTGATTGGTTTTTTATACCTATTTTATTACAATAATGATACTTACATTTATATAGTAATTTTTTTTGTTTAACCGTGTTAATATTTGAAACTGCTGGATGGGTTTGAAAAATTATTTATGATGCGAATTGCGAGTTTTTTACAAAGGCTAAACGCGAGAGAAACCGTGGACTTGAGAACTGGTTTGGATGAAATTTTTTACAGAGATTCTTTGAAAACCTCAGGAATGACATAGGATAGTTTTATTTCTGAAATCCTACGGGATCGAGAAATATATACGGGTTAAACCGCAGAACTAAGCTAGTAGGCTATAAAACATTATTCAAGAGAGCGAAGCCGCACGGAACAGCAAATAGCACATATAATACAGATCTAACAAAATATCTTGTTAATATATCCTGCATAAGAATACCCGTAAGGTAAGAGCCCAGATTAGTCGCTATCATATGAACACATCCAACGTAATCCCCGTACAAAACACACCCTACATTATTAATACAGTAGTTTTCCTACAATCTGCACAATTACCTACTAATTTATTATATACACTGTCTTTGAAAATGAAAGTTTTAACAAAGCTTCCATTATTCAATATTAAAAGTCCATATAATTCATGAATAACCCTAAAAGTCTCATAATTTAAAACAATTTTTGTAGACGATGTAACAGCTCCCATTACACGAAATGACATCACACGCTACGTGTTCTAATGGAAGTGAAACCGAAGTTGCCTATTTTATGACAACAGTGTCATCCTCCAGCTCCTTCATTTATCAAGGAGTTCGTATCTCCTTCCCTGTCACGCATATGTGGGCGAACGCTAGCTCTGGGACCTTTAGCCCTCTACAAATTGAAATCGCAAAGGGTTCCCTGCGCACTCCGTCGATAAACATCGAATAAAGCGAGGCATATCACGATTCTCTATATTTTAATTATTGTGAAACCCACCTCGAGGCAACGATCCGAAGCTTAATGGAAGCCTTTTACTTTCTTTAGATATCTTTGTATTGAGATCATTCTATTTTCGTCGGTAATTTTTATTTTTTTGTCAAATTTCGGCCATAGAATGTATTTTTAGAAGGGCTTCTCAATAATTCTTCAATTAAAACAGTTTTGTGAACGTATAACTAATTAATAAATTAAATTCACATTTTTCGTTTAAATGGAGCACCCTGTATTAGCTATTTATTCGCTACCCACATTTCATTATTATTGCTAAGAAATACGTTAACATATTCCTTTAGTTCCGCATTCCTACTCATTACGACACAACACAATCGAATTAAAGGATGGGAATAAACAGGAAGACTGTTATCGCGTAACCATTTGAATATGCTCTCGTTTCAAAGAACAAATAAGATAAAGAAAACACTATACAATTGAAGACAATACAGGGTGTGGCCTAATTAATGCGAATGAATAATGTGGTACCAGCGGGTTGTATATTGTGGTTGTTTAGAAAAATACGTTTTACTAGCTTTACTAGGTGTGCTTCGTGCTTTCACCCGCATATATAGTCCGTTCATGTGGGATTTTTGGGTTTAGAATTAATAATTATTCTACCTCCTGGTTCTAAGCTACCTTCCCACCAGCTGTCAGCCAAATCAGTTCAACCGTTCTTAAGTTATAAATATAATGCAAATTCTCTTTATTGCATACGTAAGGAAATTAATAGTGTAACCTACACGACTGTCTTTCCTATTTAAAGATGTACAAGTCCCACGGTTTTCAATATACGACATTTTCCAAAATTCTCTTATAAAAAAATACGTATTATTTAACTATAAATCAAGTTTTCAAAATACGAAATTATTCACAAATCAGGTTTTCATATTCTAAGAAATATACCTGTTATATAACGGTCAGTGTAAAGTTGTTCCACCTGGATAATGCAATTCCTGCGGAGACGTCGACTAACCAACTCAATTAGTTCCGAGGTTTATATTAAAAACCTGGAGTAAACATCACCACACTTTATATATTTATTATCAAGGAAATTTGTTAATAATCTTTTTATTAAATGCTAGTTGCTGCTTCTTCCGCGCTTACATAGATTATATTTTTCTGGATACATCTTATGTTTATTGAGAACAATGTAGAATTGTAATGGTAAAATATTTCAATACGGCCCAATAGTTCCGGAGCTTTTTCAATGGTAACAAACAAATTCTTTATTTTTATCAAAACAATTAGGATTTTTACCCAGAAAACAGAAAAGTAAATACTATGAACCTAGTATAGTATTATATTATCTGTGCTATGAACTTAACTGTTTCAATTGCGCGTATATAAGTGTCTTGTACACACGATAATACCTGTTGTGATTAACATTTATTCAAGGTTAGCCTTCGATAAATAAATAACATCTAAATAGTCCCTATTTTGATGATTTGAGTTGGTATCAATTGACACCCTAGTCATTTAATCGACTGCACAAGTGCGTGACATTCTTGATCGGTACGCTTTTCACTGTAGTTTTTTGAGCATATAATTAATATAAATTATAGGTGTATAAACAATAATATATCATTGCCAGAATTAAACTATAACGTAACATGATTATACAGGCGCGTAATATTTCACAAATGATGTCATTTTATACGAAGCTTTACACAAATTATAACAAATTTCCGATAAGCTCATATTGTGCGTCAATTAAGTGGAAAATAAGGCCACTTAACGTATAATGATGACCAAATTGGCTTAATTATATATGGTCGATTTATCGAAAAAGATAATTCAGTGTGATACACGGAATTGCATTGTTAATTAAATGTTTGATGAGGAAAAGTCATTACTTGATTATTAAGCAAAAACCATATTTTATTTCTCTTCTCTATCGAAGCATAGCAATACATAGTTTTACATGTGGGCTAACAGAATTGTTAAAGAATTTCAATTCCTTAAACATAATTAACTTGTTTGAAATTGAACAAAAATAATCAAAGGAAAATTTGCAAACACCCTGTATTTATGATATGATGATAAGCATAATATTGATGCGTATGATTAAGTATCTCAATCCGACGTGTTAACTCCGAGTATATTTGCTCTCAGTAAACAGAAGCGTGAACGTCTTTGTAAACGTCTGTTAGCATTCGAGCGTTGTTCTGACATACTAATTTACAAACAGACAATGCGACTATAAGTGTCAACATACTGATTGGGTGTTTACATAGAGCGGGTTACTAATCCGATGTATTCTTCGATACGCCGGTCACGTCATCGCATGGCGAAAATATACACCCTGTATGATTTACAAAGCACATGTTGCGTGTACAAATTAATGATAATCAAGTAAAATCAGCCCAATTAAATGCATCTGAATACGGCTTGTTTTGTTTCGGAGGCGTATGGTAATATTGGCGTCGGGTAAACAGTGGAATTAATCCTGTATTTGTGGCACTTACCTAATGACCACTGAACACATTTAATGCTGGCCAAATTTGGACGCTTTGCCCTTTGCTTTTAGTTGTTTGCATTTATAATTGGTTATTGATAGTTACTTACAGGCTCGGTTTCGAATTTGAAATGAATTACGTGACGAGAATATTATTTGGAATGGTTGTAGTTTTGTAAAATCTCTGATAAAAGAAGATTGATTTATTGAAGCTTAAATATGCTCTTAATCTTTCATAAAAAACGGTCTTAAAAAAATCTTTTAAAGATGATGAATTTTTAAGTGTCTTGTTTAATTTTAAATTAAAATGACATAATAAAAATGTTATATATAAAATAAGACTAATAACATACCAAAAAACGGATTAATCATATTTCATACTTTATTTTAATGACCATTAAACAGAGGACCGTCAATCAATTTGTGATTAATATTTGTTCAAGGTAGAGTCAAGAGTGATGTACCGTGATGGGATGGGATGGGATGGGATGGTCACATTAATCATTTGAACCCTATCTCGCACGTCAATCTACTTATTTTTGCATATTCAACTTATTTTAATGAGTTTTGCGATCATTTAAAAAAAAGCAGAAAAACACAGACGCGCGAACAATGTATTAAATAAAATTGGAGATGGAGTAAAAGGAATATACTGATACTGTATTTATTAATATCAACATCGAGGGCACAAGTAAATTAACTAACGGAGCAATGACTAAAGTAACGAACTACGCGATAAAACAGAGTGTTTGAGAAAAACTTCGATTACCCTCAAATAGAATTTAATATTTATGTAAAAATTGTCAAACTATTCTCTAAAAAGAATTGAAAGAAAGAAAGAAAGAAAGAAAATTTGTTTATTTTTTAAAAAACATCACCACAAAAACACAGACATTACAAAAAATACAGGTAAAAAACATTAATAGTAAGAAAGTGGCGTAGTCTTCAAAAAAAAGGATAACCACTCAGCCAAAAATGAGGTTAAAAACCTCAAGACTGATTTTCAGGGGCTCCTGTTTTGAAGGTCACATTAAAATTGAATTGACGTATCATTTACGATGTGAGTAGAATGTTTCAGCATTGCTTTGTGAACGTCGAGTTATGTGACGTCATTACAAATTCAATATGGCGGACGGTACGCAGCAACGTCTTTTTGTTAGGTTCCGTCTATGAGCATCACATGAACACAGCCCTATTGAGATTGTCCTTAGACATGAAAACATCAAAAATTCAGCACGCTAGAGATGGTAGGATGAACGCAGTTTATCGTTGTACGAGATACGTTGCAATTTAATATTTTATAAGTAATACCATTACCATAACATTTTTCTATATTAAATTTTGACAGGTTTTTTATGTATCAAAGATTTGACAAGGTGTCTTGGATCCTCGTTCCCTCATATGTAATGTAATTTTAAAACATAATAGTGTCTACCTGACTTTTTTTAAATATGTATTTTATCCACCAACGCAAATAAAAGCTGTACACAAATACTTATCAAAAATAGGTAATACTATAATGTACATTGACGCGGGTAAATACATCAAACTATACAATGTTTTGCCATATTTATCGGTCTACCAATAAACAATATTCTTATTCTTAATCACGTTAACCATTTTACGTTTATTTCACGTACCATAGAGCTCTAACAGAGCGCAACCAGAACCGTAGCAATAATAATTTACTGCTGGCGCCATCTTGAAATTTGTATGCTTATTGTACAAACAATAATAAACCCAAAGACTATTTATTTACGGCTCAAATACATTTGATATGGAAATTTACAGCCCGTGGGTACTTAGTTCGTAAACTGCCATTGCCAATTGCGCTGCTAAATAAGTGTAAACGCATTATTCCCCGAATTATAGGAAACTCATTTTGTCATTAAATTTTACTGCACTTCTTTGGAAATTACATAAATCACAAAGACATTTTATAACGGATATTTAAGGAAGTACAAAATAATTATATAGATATTTTTAAATCTTACAACATTTTGAAATATATATTTTTGTTTAATAACATTCTTAAAGAATTAATACAAACACCATTCAAACATATTCAATTGTTACGTATGCTACTCATATTTGTAAATTAATATTACGTATTTTGCTTGAATTCTGCTAATAATTACTATAAATTACTTTCTATTTATTGTTCATTACATCATTTAAGGTTGAAAAAAACACCCATATTCATGAAGATTAACAAAGAAGTAAAATATTTCTAAATGCGTTTCAAATGACAAGTGTTTAATTTAAAAATAATAAGGGGTGAGAGCAGGAACACGAGCGGTGCGGTGCCGCAACGTAGCTGCGTCGTAGAGGCGCCGCGGGTACCACGTCACTGTTGGAAAATCTGCAACAGAGGTGCCGCTTCAACGCCGCAACGTATGCACCCTTTCCCGCCTCCTCTCAATGCTTGCATGTCCGGTACGGCATCGCAGCGTATCGTGTGACGCCATAGAAATATTAGTGGTACAACGCAGCGATATCGCTCCGGCGCCGCACTGCCATCGCAACGCATCCTGTGCCCCCGCCCTCAGACTTAATTTCAACGCCAAGTCACAAACTGTCACTCAATTATCGTCTCTGAATAGGATTATGGGTCTCTGTCCGTTGTTAGAAATCATAGTAGTCTGTGAGTACAGGAGTAAGTATCGTTCTTTAATGCTATGATTTAAGACACGTCGGATTTAAGTTCATGAAAATGAGTAGCAGTTTCATTTTAAATTAAAAAAATAATAATTAATAATATATTGTAAGTTTATTGAGGCGTTACAATAATATGCGTAATGAAATTCTTCACTGAGCACAATACGAATCCGTTGTAAGACATTTTGTCCTCGTATAATTACATAGAGAACTATTTACTACCACACCACTTAATACAGTGTACATAGACGTTCACAAACGAGGCCAAATATAATTTCCTCTAATAGCGAATTCAATAATGCGGTCTCTATGTAGATGTTTTCATTAAAAACGATTTCAATTTCCCCGTACCTTTCTCGTGGCACCACCTGTGCAAAACAAAAGCACAAAAGATATTATATTTTCTCTTATTTATTAAATCTACGCTATTTTTCTTAGAAAACGCTTTATTACTTAGCTTAGCTAGCTTGGTTTTTGACAGTGGCTTCGCTCCCGTTAAATTCGGGCTTTATAATAAACTATCCACGCTTCCCGGATTCACCCGAGTAACTTCTGATCCCGTGGCAACTCCGCAATTTTATGAACCTACATGCTATTCTGAACCATTACTTATGCAGAACAAGTTTCATCATAATCAGTAGTTCTTGCGTGAAAGAGTAACAAACACACATACATACATCCTCACAAGCTGTCGCATTTATAATATAAGTAGGAATTCACATAGACGTATTTTACAAAACTTGGAAAAGAAAAACAATGATCTACACTAATATTATAAAGAGGAAAGATTTGTTGTTTGTTTGAATAAAATAAAATAGTTCTCTAGCATTGGAATCCTACATTATCCTGTGATATAACATTATGCTACGGGAACGAAGCCGTGCGAAACAGCTAATAAAATACAAATTACAATTTTGTACTGCATGCCCGTTTAATAAGAAGGAACGAAGAACGTTACTTCCAGGTAACCTGATAAGAAATGGTATATTTGGATTATAAACAAATACTACTAACTCTGAATCCAAGACGTTTTAAAGGAAAATTCACAAAAGATGTACGTAACAACATTTGCCAACATTACACGTATAGGTTTTCATTTTTTGAATTTGTAAACGAGCCCGTGACTTGAAAATTGAACACAATTTTTCGCCACACTGTGAAGTTGCAATATTTGCAATACGCTGCGAATAAATCTCTAGTTTCGTAACGAAATAAAGATAGGAAAATCTTATACTTTCTTGAAATACGAAGGTGTCAGCTCTATCGACGATTTACGTTTAAAACTCCGAGTAGTTATTTAGTGTAAAACCTGCAGCTGTCTCAAATTTTTGCTTGCTATTTGTATATCACATCTTTTTTTATGTAAGCATGCGGTTCACCTGATGTTAAGTGACTGATCGCAGCTTATGAACATCTACTACAGAAGGGAATAGAAAGAGGATTAATGATGGGAAATTGGGAGAGGAGTAGAACAGGATGGGAGAAGATCAGGATGGATATACAGACCTCCGGGCACCTATTCACCGTACGAAACTCAGTGCAATACGGCAGATCTTCTGCTGGGGGGGTGGTACTTACAATCGTGCAATGCTCGGCCTACTCTTTGAAAAATTCTTTAAACTAGTATGATCTGTAATGTATGTAAAGACATGTAAAAAATATGTAAAGACATATTTAAAGTGAAAACTTTTAATACAATGTGAAGTAAAAAACCGATAACATACAACCACCCGAATCGTTAATCAAATTTAAATAAACAAACTCAATATTGACTTGCGAAATCGAACTCAAATTGGTTCGCCAATCTCCCACACAATTCCGGCTACATCCTTTACACATACATTACAACAACAAACAACGAACCGCTTAATGGTTACTATTAACCACTAGATTCGGTCATAAAAATATTTTACCTGTCTTTGCCCATATCTGCAGGGACCACGCGGTCACGCGAAACCGTATCGTCGTACCATTAGTACTAATTTGACCGCTTCTATTTTACGAGCAAATTCTGCGCAATGTTTAGTTACATAACACGCCTCCTATTTTATCTACGAAATAAATGCCTTCTTATATTGGAACTTGTAAATAACGCTTATGGAATTGCGTATACAATTCTGCTGTTGTTTATAATATTTGTTCGGTGAATCAAGTTTGTTTATGGAAGCCATATAAAAATATAGACTGTCTTTGATATTTTGTAAACTTTATTATTGGATGATATTTATTATTTATCTTATGAATATACAAATGAATTACCCCTGCGTGAGTCTAACCTCATCCGAAAACAATAACTCAATTGTGGGTGTTTTTGGTTTTACAGGGTTTATTGTACTTCCATTATGAAGGTCTATTAAAAATATGTAGAGTATATTATTCACGCTTGGTATCCGTTTCTAGATTAATTGATGTATCATATACACAATTACAAAAATTCTGCATTTCAAAAGCTACTAAGTAATTTAATTTATTTAATTCCACTATTCTCCAAAAGTCAAAACACGAAACATTGTAGGAGGGAAAGGCCTTTGCCCAGCAGTGGAAAACTACAAGCTCAAAATAATAAATAAAATGCAATGGTTTGATATATACTCTCCTACAAGCATTTCCATAGGCTTTGTTCATACCCAATTCTTTCCAGCCTTGTTCACAAATATGAAACCAATTTATATGCACACTTTTCGCGGTGGTTTCAGTCAGTTTTACGTGAAATCTGACAGGTGACGGCTGTTCGACCACAATGGGCGTGCCACCCTTATCGCTAAAAGGAAAATAAATGAGACCACTTTTTCCTACTTTACGGGATAGTCACCCTGTATTCCAAATTCAGTTGTATTGTAGGGAAAATAGATTTATCAGGCTTATGCTGCTTTAGAAACAGTCTGACCGAATATGCCTGAGGAAGTTACCAAAGAATTGTCCTGTTTTTCGTATGTTTGCTCTCAAGAGGAAAATAGCGAAAATATTCTAGTTTTAAATACTTATATTATGTTAATTACCCCGGGCGGAACAAAAAAATGTTATTCTCATTTTAAGACAAAAAATCTCAGTAACAGACCTTGGAGGAATTGAAAAGAGACGTGTGCACTGTTGAATGTCTGCTTTATTACTATTAAAATACAATATGCTTATAGGCTAAGCTAAGCTAAATCATATAAGAGTGTCTACACACTACAGGATGTTTGCAGTGTTACTCCCGTGCACTCTCCGGTCATGTCGGTCTGCCGTCCCATCGGAATAGGAGAGTAAAGGAATAGAGTGCACCTGTGTTCGCGCGCACACTTGTGCACTATAATATCTCCTGAAATCGGTCAGGGAGCTATATTATTTTAAGTAAGAGCACGGGCGCTCTGTTGCGAAACATTGAATTAATCCAGCTCAGTTATTAAGATCTCACATTAAATATGGGTCAAGTGCGGAGTTGAAGCGAAAATACAGAAGAGAGTAATTTTACTAGCTCTTATATTTCTTTTCAATTTTATTTTTAAGTTCAAAATATGTATGTAGGTAGATTAGAGTATAACGAGATGAATACGGATCGTTCTCTCGAATCAAATCCAATTAATTAGTATTATAAAGTAATTGTGCAATTCCATTATTTATATTAAGGAAATAGGTTTTAAAATATGGGCAATAGTTACAATTCTATTCAGAAAGGTGAAAAATTATAGATAAAACAATTGATCAATTTTAATAAAAAACGCAGCCAATTTTTTTCGATTGGTTATTGACAATATTTCGAGGGAAGTTTGTCAAAAACCAGCTTCAACCAAATCCAATCTTTACTATCGTTGTTCCACAAAATGTTACAATATACTCGCTTGTATCCTAGCGTCGTAAAAAACAAACACAAGCGAAGGCTTAGGTAATCACCCAGCTGCTCCCTGACATATGTGGCCTTGTGACCCATCCACTTAGCGATTCTCCTTAATAAGGCTTGCAAAATTCCGTGTTAAAAGAACGCAAGATTACTTAAAACAGGAATTTACCTAACTTAATGAATAATTAAATGAGCTATATAACTAGCGACCTGCCCCGGTTTCGCACGGGTACAATGCTGATACTAAATACACTACAGAAAAACTGTGAACGTTGTATATATAAATTAGTACATTATTTTGATGAATCTTGTAGGGTTCATCCTGCGTTTGCAATGTAAGTGGAAACAAACTGATAATTAAGAATAGAAATATTAGAAACCTCAAAAATAACAGAATTTCTCCACTATTTAATGGATATTATCATACGTATAAACCTTTCTCTTGAATCACTCTATCAATTAAAAAAACCGCATCAAAATCCGTTGCGTAGTTTAAAAGATTTAAGCATACAAAGGGACATAAGGACACAAAAAACGACTTCGTTTATACTATGTAGTGATAGTGATAATCTCTTCCAAATTCAAAAACTTTTATGATCAAGAGAACAAAGTTACTAAAAATCGTTTATTTTACTTAAAATGTTACAAGATTATAAAAAACACACACGAGCGAAGGCTTAGGTAATCGCTCAGCTGTTGCCTGACACATGTGGCCTTGTGACCCATCTACTAAGAGAAATTCTTCTGAGTAAGGCTAGCAAAATCCCTTCTTATGATAAATAAAAAAAATATTTTTCTTTTTCAAATTATCTTACGTGCTTTGACGAATTATTGTATCTATTAATTTATGAAGAAGTTAATACTACACTAAGCAGACTTAGCAAGCTTATACTATGGAAAGTGGGTAACTGATAGACATACTTAAACATACTTTTTTGTAAATACATACATACTATAGATAAATTAACGCCTAGACAGAAGATAATTAGCAGACCCCCTCCGACGCTATAGATCATTGCCATATTCACTGCTGCATATCGGGTCGTCAATATATTTGTGGTAATTTTAAGATATTACGTACCTATTACGATTTATTTTTATCTTATTGATGTTAGATGGTTTAGCATACATGCTGATAAGTAAATTCTTGACAATAACTTATTTTTTTTAAAGGAAACCCTATTGGTATATTCACAAACATATAATCAAATGAATGAAGGTGGTGCTTGTAGGATATTCCATGAAGAGATTATAGATATTACGTGTCTTTAACTATGATAAAAGTCACAATTATATTTTTGAAAACACTCCTTACTTGACCCGGAAAAATTAACGACTTAAATTTTTAACAAAATGATGTCCATAATTTGTATACCAGGTCATCATTTACAATTTCGTTGAAATGCTATTCATATTCTATTTTCGACCTCATTAGTTTGTATAAAAAGTCGACTGACGAACTTATAATTATTGTAAATTCACTTCATAGCCGCATTTGGAATTTAATAGAAAAATCTTTCCCTGCAATCCTTCAGCTCCACTCACATTCCGAGACAGTAAAACTTAATTAAAATGTTCCTTCACTTTTAGACTTATTAAAAGTTCCTAGAACAAAAAATAACCCAGAAACGAAGGCTATCTTGGTTTGTCGCGATTCCAATTCTGTTCGCGGCTGTCTCTTAGATCTTAATGATGGGAAACTAACAAATAGTTATTGTATAACACAGAAATGATAAGAAAGCAAAAATATGGAGGACTATAATTAGTTCGCTGTATCATTTTTTTTTTAATTTATAAACAAAAAACGTTAAATAAAATACTTTTTAAAGGATTTGTGGTTTATTATATAACTAGCTTTCCGCCCGCGGCTTCGCACGCGTGGCCTACTAATTTCTGTAGTTTAGAGCCGCCCAACGAAAGTTTAAAAAAATTACGG